>JALIZH010016641.1:0-20754 GCA_030522465.1 Rhipicephalus appendiculatus
GGGAAACATTCGCATCCAGGATTGCAGCCAGGCGGGCATATCTTTGGGTCGCACTGCAAGGAGAAAACCGGCAGATCCCACGCGTTGTGGGAATCGATGTAATGCGAAGCAGCCAGCGAATAGTAAATTATGCTGTACATAACGTGCATGTCATGATTTACATTTGTCACCTGTCATTGACAGGTGTCAGGTGTCATTTACATTTGGCAGGTGTCATTTGCATTGACACCTGTCATGTTCGGCATACAGTCGCGTCATGCAATGACAATTTTGGTGTTTATCAAGCTAGCGAAACGACCGCGAGCGCACCATGAGCATGGCATGTAAACCATGTTGTACATGGCATGGGTGTCATGATTTACATGTTAGGACTTGTCATTTATGTTCGCCATAGAGACCCGTCTTGCAATACAAAATTTAGTATATATCACGCCAGCGAATTGGCCGCAAGCTCACCATGAGCATGGCGTACAAGCCATGCTGATATGACATGTTATGATTTTGATATTACCACCTGTAATTAATGTTTCTTATACAGTCACGTCACCCAATACCATATTTGGTACATGTCAAGCTAGTGAAACAGTCATGAATGCATGATGAGCATGGCATATATGCCATGCTAGCATGACATGCAAGCCATGATTTTCATATTACCACTTGTAATTTATGTTAGTCATGCGAAAATGTCTCGTCGTACCAGTTTTGGTAGATATTAAGATAACGAAACGGCCGCTAGAGCACCACGGTCACGGCAAATAAACCATGCTGTTCATGGCAAGTAAGTCATGATTTTCATGATATGACCAGTCATTTATGCTCATCATACAGTCATGTTACGCCATACCAATTTTGGTATAAATCCTATTAACGATACGGTCTGGAGAGCACAAAGTCGTAGGTGGCTATATATATATATATGCATTTCGAATTCACTCATATTATTAAAGGATACGCTAGGAAGCTAATGCATGCTTCCAACACAGCGAAATACCCGAGGTTTTAAATGTGAAGCATTTCTTAGCGAACTTCAGCGACTTTGAGCGTACCTATATATATATATATATATATATATATATATATATATATAGGTACGCTCAAAGTCGCTGAAGTTCGCTAAGAAATGCTTCACATTTAAAACCTCGGGTATTTCGCTGTGTTGGCAGCATGCATTAGCTTCCTAGCGTATCCTTTACTAATATGAGTGAATTCGAAATGCATATAAAGTACTGTTTCAAAGTTATAGTGACTTTGCTGCCTACTAGATTACATCACGTGGAGACAACTCGATAGATAATGAGGGGTTTTTTTGCAAGAACAATTGCGGAACCTAGAACCTCATACGCGCAGGTGCGTGGCTATTAAATGTTTCCAGACGACTGCCAAAGATTGAGACATATCCGCTGCGCTCTGGAAGACTAACTTAGCCGGCTCTTTAAATCATATTTTTAGCTGAACCTCGGAGTTTTTTAAATGAAGGTACGTTGTGAAAAGGAGTGGACGCTTGATAAACAAATGGGGTCCCTGCTTATCTGCTTCTTTCATAAAGACGTGTCAGTCACACCCGTCGTCTGTTTCTGTTAGGCGAGCTATTGCGACACTCGTTCTTTCTTTTAAGAATTTAAATAAAAAGATGCGAAAATACGCCATGAATACTGTTAAGCACTATCTAGTCACCGATGTCTCCTGGTGATACCATAAGTATATGAACGCCAGTGGCATGAATTTAATACAAGTGTTTTAAGATCATCCAGACATTTCTTCGTGTTATCTAGAATACCACCTTACGATCTCGTGTGTGGGATGCCTCGTTCTTTCCTATGTTTAACTTTAACCAGGATTACTTTTCGTTCCATTGAACTGGTAGAACACATTACATGGTAAATAAAAAAGAAAAGAAAGCTTGAGTTTGAGGGCTTTTCCAGATGTAGAACTTTCTAGAATAATTTTCTTGTGACGTAGATAATGGTTCGTTCGGCAATAGGTGGGATTTTCAAAACACTACGCCAGCACCGCAGTTGAATCGCGTGATGCAAATTTCATTTAAGGAAACGTATATCTTGATAATTTAACTTCCCTTCAAGCAAAAGAAAATACTTGATGGGCTGCAGCGCTTATAGTGGAATCCAATCAGTCATAAGCACCTAACTATACTCATGGGAAGTAGAAATTCCCACGTCAACTCAAGCGTGTTCCAACAGTAAAAAGCCGGCAGATCCCACGCACTGTGGGAAGCGATGCAATGCGAAGCAGCCAGGAAGGAGCAAATCATGCTTTGCATAATTTGCATGTTACGTTTTACATGTTAGGACCTGCCATTTATGTTCGTCATACAGTCACATCGCGCAATACCAATTTTCGTGTATATCAAGCTAGCGAACTGGACGCAAGCGAACCATGAGCGTGGCATGTAAATGGCGTTGTAGATGACATGCATGCCAAGATTTTCATGTTACCACCTGCCCCTTATGTTCGTTATACAGTCACGTCACTCAATACCAAAGTTGGTGTATATCAAGCTTATGATACGGCCGCGAGCGCGCCATGAGCGTGGCATGCAAGTCATGTCGCACATGACAAGTCATGAATTCCAAATTACCACTTGTCATTTATGTTCTTCATACAGTCATGTCACTCAATACCAAATTTCTTGTATCTCAAGTCAACGAAACGGCCGCGAGCGCGCCATGAACGTGGCATGCAAGTCATGTCGCTCAAGACATATCATGATTTACATATTACCACTAGTCATTTATGTTCATACAGTCATGACACTGAATACCACATTTGGTGTATCTCAAGCTAACGAAACGGCCGCGAGCACGCCATGAGCGTGGCATGCAAGTCATGTCGCACATGACAAGTCATGATTTCCATATTACCAGTTGTCATTTATGTTCGTCATACAGTCATGTCACTCAATACCAAATTCGGTGTATATCAAGCTAACGAAACGGCCGCGAGCGCGCCATGAGCGTGGATTGCAAGTCATGTCGCTCATGGCATGTCATGATTTCCATATTACCACTTGTCATTTATGTTCGTCATACAGCCACGTCACTCAATACCAAGTTTGGTGCATATCAAGCTAACGAAACGGCCGCGAGCGCGCCATGAGTGTGGCATGCAAGTCATGTCGCTCATGACATATCATGATTTCCATATTACCACTAGTCATTTATGTTCTTCATACAGTCATGACACTCAATACCAAATTTGGTGTATCTCAAGCTAACGAAACGGCCGCGAGCGCGCCATGAGCGTGGCAATAAATCATACTTTTCATGACAAGTTAGTCATGATTTTCATGATATGACCAGCCGTTGATGTTCGCCATACGCTGATGTTATACCAAATTTGGTATAAATCCCATTAAGTGTACGGCCAGGCGAGGACAAAGTCGTAGGCGGCTAGATAGATAGCTAGATACGTTCAAAGTCGCCGAAGTTCGCTAAGAAATGCTTCGCATTTAAAACGTTACTCACAGGTTTCACACATGCGGTATGGCTTGAGTTTTGTGCCCACGTGGTGTAAGCATCATCTGCTCTGTGAGAAAAATAAAACGCACTTTTATCAATATAACTGAGCACGAAAATCTTACTCATATTTTCGCAACACTAGGACTGAACGGGCAAGAAATGTATATAGATGGGTCTGCGCTCCAAAATGTGTGGCGTGCGAGGACGATCATTTCAGCACTATCCGTTTATCTAACCGTAAAATACGCCTTTTTACTTGTCGCTGTCGTCACGACAGATGGCGGCGCTAGCAAAGCAATATATACTACTTTTAAGACGACTTCTGCAGTGGCATGTGCATTGATGGCTGCCTTTCATCATACTACTTCGATTATACGAGAACTACTCAATGAGCTTGTGCCACCCTGGTTCGCTGCCACGTCACTGCCGAGCTTGTGCCACCCTGGTTCGCTGCCACGTCACTGCCACTTCGTTACCTTATTTTCCGTAGGAACGAGCAACGAGTGACTCTTGTTTTCCTTACAAGCACTTTCGGTCGAATACTCACATTCTTCCGAATATAAGAAAAAAAATGACGAAACTTGCACTAAGCCGTGCGAGCTTTGAAACATTGAAGCTGGACGATCTTGAAGACAGATCTGGCTGCTTCTAGGTTCTAGACTGATCTGGTTGCAGAGGGCCAGTACGGTGACGCCGAGACCTGCCGTGAGTTCCGGCGCCGGAACAATGGACACCAGAGGGGCTTCAGCGGTTGTTGCGGAGAAGGCCAAGGCTGAGCCGGCCAGCACGCAACCGCAGAGCGACAAGTCGGCAGGTGGGCGCCGTGTGAGCAGCCTGGAAGCGGCCACCCAGGGAGGGTGAGGCTCTGAAGGAACTCAGCCTAGATAATTTGTAGGGACTCTGCGTGAGATGTTAGAAGACGACGATGAAGAAGCTGGGGCGCGTGCACAGATTAGAGGTGTGCACGGGCTCGAAGCCATTTAGCGTCGGGCTCGGGCAGGCTTTCGACGCAGTCAGGCGGGCCCGGGCAGGGCTCGGGCTCGAAAATTAGGCCCGTGCACAGCTCTAGCACAGATGCGCGAATCTGGCAAGATGTGGGGTCACGCGCGGTGAAGAGGAAAGAAGAGAGAACGGGCAGACGGTGTTGGGCGTACGCAGTCGGGTGACCGGGCCCGACTGTCGGCGCTTTGTAGGACGCGGTCCACGAGTTGGAGCTACGGGCTGGAGCTACGGGCTTCACGTGGCCGCTGACGTTCTCCGGCTCCGACGCTCCGCTTCGACAAGATGCCACGTTCCTCGTCGGCCTTTACAAGCCGTCGCTGACCGCTTCAAGACTTCACGCGTCGCCCGTCTCCTCGGAGCGCCCAAAGCGTTCCACCCACCAGTGGGTTAGCCTCTGTCGGCCGAGACTGACAAGGACGCTTCGCTCCTCAGAAACTTTTGTAATTTGCCCACTCTCTTTTGCTGTGTTTGATTTGCTCGCTTTTGTGTGTGTGTCTCTCTTTCATGCTTTTATAAAGTGTTCTCCCTAAACCTGCAAGTAGCCTCGTTAATTGGTGGAACCGTTCACGCTCCCAAAAATTATATTGCCACCCACATGTATTGGGTCGAGGCCAAAGGGGCTTTCGCCACAGGAAAGAAAAGAAGATCGCGCGCTTCTTCTCCGCTCGAGAGCCCGCCGCGACGGACGCGTTTTTCAAGAGCCAGCTACTCGGTGGTTCATTAAAAGACCCTTGTACTTCTGAGGACTCGTAATAAACTGGTGGATGTGCTGGATAGCCCACACGGAGGCTCCAGATCCCTCCAGGGAGCCGCCCTACGAGTCCAGTCCCAGTTAACACCCCCGTCCATCGGGCCAGCCGCCGAATCAGGGGGACTGCCTCCGGAAGTCGATGACACTTCGACCGGTATGACCAGCGCCTCGGTTCAAACCGCTCCCACGGGCTCGGAAAGCGCGATGCCCAACCGTTATACATTGGAGATCCCGCGGGTCCCGACGATGTTCCGCGGCATGGAGCGCGAAGACGTCGAATATTGGATGATCGACTTGAGCGCTTAGCCGCCTTGAACCAACGGGACGACGCGGCAAAACTAAGACGAGTTTATTTCTACCTGCAGGACGGGGCGCGTACGTGGTATCAGAATCGCGAGGAGCAACTGACGTCGTGGCGCGAGTTCTGTCGTAGGCTTCTGGAGACCTACACCAGCGCTGATCGTCAAGAACGAGCGGAACGAGTGATTATGACCCGTGTCCAGTTGTCTAACGAAACTGTGACCACATACGTCGAACACGTGACGCACCTCTTTAAATGAGCCGACCCCCTTGAATATCCCGTACACGAACAAACGTAGGTGTCTTGTACTGAAGTATTTGTGCGTGTGTGTGTACATGTTTATGCGGTCAAACCTACCAGATATCTAAAATGCACTTACTGGGATCACATATTCTTGTGGTCAGTTATCATTTCATCTGAAATTTCGGAGTATTGATGATGAAGATAATAATAATAATAATAATAATAATAATAATAATAATAATAATAATAATAATAATAATAATAATAATAATAATAATAGGTGCTTTATTTTTTATCCAGAAAATGAGGGAGGCTGGGAAAAAATTACACCATCTCCCGCTAAAGGGAAGCATATGTGTAGATGTGAAGCAGCGGGCGCTAACGCTTACACTGGCGGCGGCGTTGACGCTGGCGCTCATCGCGGCGTTGTGCAGGAGATAAATCTGGGGAGGCGCAATCACGCAGTGATGGACCGGTGTTTCCTACTGAAACATGCCAATTGCTTCTAATGGGCAATGAGAGACAGAAGACTCCGATTGGACACTGAGACCCGCAGTCCGCTTTTAGTTAACGCGCACGCTGCGAATTTTTATCGTTCGACAACGCACAGGAGAAATCTCCCACCGGCACAACCTTGCAGGTCAAGATCCAGTGCCTATAGACGATTTTCCGCAGCTGGTTTGTTAATCAAAACTAGATGGCGCCACCACTGCACCGTGGCCGTCTCCTACCGCGGCCGTCTCAATGCCTTGGCCTTTGGTAGCGCTGCTCAATATGTCTGCATCCGCGTCGCGTCGTCTGCTCGGCGTCCCCGTAGCGTCTGCGCGCACGCGAGTAAAAGCGAGCAGACGGCAGCGCCGGAAAAGTCAACATGGCGACACCTGTGATTGCAGTTCCCTTCCGCCTCGAATTTATCACGTCGTCGTTCTACGCTGTCTGGCCCGTAAGTGTGTAACCTACGGATTTATTTGCTTTATATTGTTGTGATTTATTATTGCATGCATTTTCCCCCGTGTTATGTTTTAAGCATTGGGACGATGCCTTTTCAGAGGGGGGCATTGCCACGCGCTATTCTTATTTTCACTTTTGTTGTATTCGGTTTTCGCCCACAAAGACCGCCAGCAAAGCTCAGCTCAAACCGCACCTTATTGTTCTGGAACCTTCGCGATTATTGTAGATCGTTTTGTTAAGATTGCGCGCAAGACGCGACCACTCGAGATTATTCCAGAGCTTGCGCGATGACCAGTTGATAAGGCTAGAATGTTCGACGCGTGATGCATAAAAGCCGGCGCGCTCCAACGATGTTCAGTTTGATCGACGGCCGACGCTCTGTTCGCCGCTATCAGTGCCAGCGTGTATTGCTGTAATCTTACTTTCCGTTTACCGGCCACAAGTTCGGCCTAATAAACAGTTTCATCTTAAACACGTCGCCTGCTGCCTTCGTCGACGTCACACCCACGTGACAATATGTACGTCCTGAAGCTTTCAGAGAAATGTATTCGCCGGCATTTCGCAGCGTTTTCAAGATTCCTTCTCAAATTCTCGGAGACAAGGCTTAACAGGCATGGCTAAATAAACACAGCTAATCTCGATAATAAAGACAGAACATACCTGGTGCTTTGTACCCAGCGTGAAACGACACTGAGCGATAGCTGAATTCACCATTTATTTATTGCTGTGAACACAGTGGGCGAGTAGCAAGCGCGAGTTCGGATCGAAGCGGGCGGTCGCGTCTGCATGGGTGCTGCCATGTTGGCTTCTAACCCCAGCTGCTGGTGCTTACGGCCACGGCCGTTTCGCTGGCCCAAAGCGTTGGCCGGTGCAACTGGCTGGGGGAAGGCCAGTTACGGTCACGTGATCAAACATGGCAGCGCCCGTGCGCCGCTGCGGAAAATCGTCTATAGGCACCCGGCAATGCAGTTTACGAGATCCGACGGTAGCGCCAGAAAACACAGCCTAGCGAGTAGACACAGCAAAAAAAAGGCGCGCCACTACGCCACTACATAGCCTAGCGAGTAGCCGCAGCAAAAACGGAGCCGCCAAGGCACGTGTGCACTTTTTTTATGTGGGGGGAGGGCGGCCACGGTTGATTACGGACGCACTCAGGAAGCGTTCGTTGAAAACGTGCCCATAAGGGAGACACTTGAGCGCGTCCATGTGTTCGGCGAGCGTTTCATTTTCTTAGTATCCCTGGCGGTTGGTCCCGTCAATTTTCAGGCGGCCCACAAGAGGTCCATCGCGCCCTCTGGTCAGTGTCGGGTGCCTATATATACTGGGTGGCCAGTGAACGGTTGTGCAGAGCGAGCAGTCGGTTTTTTCAATCAAGAAACTCGCTAGCAGACGCTGCCTGCGTCGGCGTTGCGAGGCGAGAGAGGGGGAGCGTAGGAGAGGAGAGAGGGGAGTAGGGGACGCGCATGCGCAGTGGGGGTGTGGTCGCCGCTGAGAGGGATGCCTAGAGGAGATAGAGGGGGGAGGGGACGCGCATGCGTAGTGGGGGGTGCGGACGCCGTTGGGAGGGATGCCTAGATGAGAGAGAGGCGAAGCGTAGGAGAGGAGAGAGGGGGGGGAGGGGACGCGCATGCGCAATGAGTGTGTAAACGCCGCGGGAGGGATGCCTAGACGAGAGAGAGGGGGAGCGTAGGAGAGGAGGTGCGTGGAGAGGGTTTGCGCATGCGCAGTCAGGGTGGTCATGCCGCACACCAAACCACCACCACCACCGGATTGAACTTCGCCATAAGATGCTTCACATCTAAAAAATTACACCATCTCCCGCTAAAGGGAACCATGTGTAGATGTGAAGCAGCGGGCGCTAACGCTTACATTGGCGGTGGCGTTGACGCTGGTGCTCATCGCAGCGTTGCGCAGGACAGAAAACTGGGGAGGCGCAAAGCACGCAGTGATGGAGCGGTGTTTCCTACTGGAACATGCCAATCGCTGGTAATGGGCAATGAGAGACAGAAGGCTCCGACTGGACACAGAGACCCGCAGTCCGCTTTTAGTTAACGCGCACGTTGCGAATTTTTATTGTTCAACAACGCACAGGAGAAATCTCCCACCGGCACCACCTTGGAGGTCAAGATCCATTGCCATATATACGGGGTGGCCAGTGAACGGTTGTGCAGCGCGAGCAGTCGGTTTTTAGATGCGAAGCATCTTATGCTCGGGGCTCTGTCCGTCCCTCCCGTGTCCCGCGTCCCCCGTCCCGCGTCCGGCCACTTTCATGAAGTAGGGAAGCACCTATTATGCGAACCAGAACACTGTAGTAATTTGAAGGCCGTCAACCACTATCACAGTCATCAGAGTCATGGCCGAGAGCACAGAGAGGCTGCTTAGCAATGCCTAGGCAGGTGGTGTCTGTCGCCCAGGTTGACCCCATTCCTTGATTTTGCTTGCATGTGTTTGGAGGGGGCTTAGTCCGTCCCTCCTTCTTGCGTCCCACACCACCACAGCGCATGCGTCCCCTCCCCCCACTCTCTCCTACGCTCACCACCTTTCTCTCCTCTAGGAATCCTCTGCTCTACGGAACGGCCCCTGCGTCCCACACCCCCCTACAGCGCATGCGCGTCCCCTCCCCTATCCTCTCCTACGCTCACCCCCATTCTCTACTCTAGGAATCATCTACTCTACGGAGCGGCGCCCGCGTCCCACATTCCCACAGCGCATGCGCGTCCTCTCCCCCCTCTCTCCTCTAGGAATCCTCTACTCTACGGAGCGGCTCCCGCGTCCCACACCCCCCACAGCGCATGCACGTCCCCTGCCCCACTCTGCTCTCCTACGGTCCCCCCGTCCTGTCCGCTAGGAATCCTCTACGGAGCGGCGCACACGACAGGTGGTGTGACGGCTGCATGCTCCGCTGGGTGCGCCACAGTATTTCCGCGGTATGAAAATAACGCAGCGTGCGCGCCTCATTCTCTCTCCTGTGCAGCGCCGTGATGAGCGCCCGGAGCGCTGCCGCGAAATGAGAGCGGCGATGTTCCTCCCGCTCAAGCTGATTATCTCCCCCGCTGCTTCGCATCCACACATGGTTCCCTTTAGCGGGAGATGGGGAAGTTTTTTTCAACCAAGAAACTCGCTAGCAGACGCTGCCTGCGTCGGTGTCGCGAGGCGAGAGAGGGGGGGGGGGAGGGGGGGGGGGAGAGGGGGGGGGGACGCGCATGCGCAGTGGGGAGTGTGGATGCCGCGGGCAGGGATGCCTAGAGGAGAGAGGGGGGAGCGTAGGAGGGGAGAGAGGAGGGGAGGCGCATGCGCAGTGAGGTTGTGGTTGCCGCGGGGAGGGATACCTAGAGGAGAGAGAGGGGGGAGAGGAGGCTTTTTATTTTTATTTTTTGAAAGGTTTGCGCATGCGCAGTAAGGGTGGTCACGCCGGCACACCACCACCACCACCGGATCCACATCTAAAAAAGCTGAGGAGCAGCTCGACCAGCTCCGGCCCCCCAAATGTACATGTTGGCGATTATACAGCAGTGCGCATCAACAGCCTTATTAACAGGGTAAATAAAGCGCAAGTGAGAAAAAAAAAGTCACAGTTTCGCCACTAGGGCGAAGCAATGAATGCGATAGCAAGAAATTCGAATGTCACACGAAGAACGACAAGCAGCTCCATACGTGCTCGATACAAAGAAGGACGCTGGGAAAGAACACATAGGTATACACAGTACAATCATGAACTAACAACTGTCACAGTTGTTTCGTCTTTGAGTTTCAGCAACGCACTGCAAGTGTCCGCAATGGAGAAGAAGACGCTGGTTGATATTTTTCTTTGAAATTGCGGCGCGTGGATGACGCCTGTGCGTCTCCTGCCACGCGGTGGCGTCTGACGCAAAGTGTGCCCGGTGTTGTTCTGTTTTTTCCCTTCTACATCATGAGTGGGTACAGAAGGGGGCTACTTTTTTCGTGCGCTTCTCAATGGCAGTTTTGAAATTGAAAGAAAATGTAGGAGGGTTGCGTGATAGAAAACGCGGTCAAGCTCCTCCGAGAACTGCCTACCGCGAGCTGCAAATGGTGCATAGAAATAGCTCGCCATTATAAGGCTGGCGCAAGCATGGCGCGTGGCTGTGTTGTCTAGCAAAGCGGGCTGCGGAGCGAGGGGTGGCTGTTTCGAATCCACGGCCAGGTGCTTTGGAATTTTTTTCATACTAATTTATTTTTTGTTTGTACCTTTTATATTGCAACGGGTATGAGCCGAGGAAGGAGAAGAGGAAGAAGACGTGAACTGGTGCAGCCTACCGACGCCATCATTACCCGACCATCAATCTCGCCCTGTAAATAAACATAATGCACCCGTACCCGTAACAGTTTTGTGGTGGAGGTGCTGGGTACTTCGCCCAAGACGACGGAGCCGCTACCGCTCGATCTACGCCGAAGCCGACGCCTCGCTCGTCTACCTCCGACACTACCGGGGATCCCGATGTCCAACAACGGCGACAGACAGTCATCTCCGAGTCCTCCGGCGCGGACAACCGGCGCCTGGATGCGTCCTATGGAGCCACGCCCTTTCTCTGGAAAACCCGGCGAGGACGTGGAGGAATGGCTCACTCACTACAAGCGTGTAAGCAAATGCAACGGCTGGAACCCCACGGCTCAGCTTGAAAGAACTTGAAAGACACATGAAGACGGCGGATGCCCAACAGCTCGGTTGTGCTTTTAACCAACCCCGCGAACATGCATCGACTGTATCCTCAGTGTCGGCCATGTCAGGCGGCGTAGACTTTCGAGTCGACCAGCTGCGACAGCACCGAGGGGCTTCTCCCCGTGACATGACGCACGAACAACGCACTCGCAGGGATACGACCATGACTCGGCAGTCAGAAGACCGTGTTTTTTACACGCAGCGTCCCAGAGTTTATCCAGAAGCCTACAACGTCGACCGCCGATCGCCTGTCTGCTACAGCTGTGGTGCCGTAGGTCACATCTCTCGTTTTTGTCGCCGGCGCCGCCAGACAAGATACGGCCCACCACCTACATGGCCTGACCTTGAACACGGCATTTATGACGATCATTGGCCGACGGAACCTCGGGCAGTAAACACCCCAGGCTCCCCACCCAGAAATTCTTTCCGGCAGTACAACAGAAGGAGTGACTCGCCAGCAGCTTCGGACCGCAGCCTGACGCCACCGACCAGTCGCCCGCACCGTTCACCGTCACCACGGCGACGTTCTACGCCGCCGCCACCGTCGGGAAACTAGCCGGCGCGGCCGATGGAGGTAAGGTCGCCGGCCAGTCTCCGTCTCTGCGAACTACTCCTCTGCCTATTATGATGGTCAAGAACAAAGTGTGTGTGTTAATTGATAGTGTGCCTGCAACTGCTTTAGTGGATACTGGTGCTACGGTTTCCGTCATGAGTGTGGCATTCAAAGAAAGGCTGGGTCGGAAAGTTATGTTCCCGTGGAATGGTGGTGTGACATTTCGTGGTGTCAGCGGAGAGTGCCTTGTTCCCCTTGGTATTTGTGTTGCAAGTGTTTTATTCGGCGAGGAAGATCTCATCACGGAATTTCTCGTATTACCACGCTGCACTCACGATGTCATTCTCGGGATCGACTTCCTTCAGGATTGTGGGGCTTCCGTCAACTGTGGCACAGGCGAAATTACACTGAATAGCGCGCTTCTCTCTACTCTTGCCGACACATCCTTACCAGAGAAAAACTACTTTGTCGTATCGAGCGATTCGCTTATAGCGCCGCGGTCTCTATCACGCGTTCCTGTTAATGTTTCTGCTGCCGACCTTTCGTCGTTCGACGCGCAAATTCAACCACTTGCGACGGGTTGCATGAAGAAAAATGTACTTGTGCCACGTTCTCTCGTGACAGTTGTGAAGGGCGCCTCGAGCTTGTGGGCTTTCAATTGTTCTTCGGTGCCTGCTATTCTCCCGCGCGATATGAAGATCGCTGAGTTCGACGAAGTTACGTACAGCTCTATCACCGTTTTAAGCGAGGAGGAGCAGTCTCAAACAAGCGACCCCCAACGAAGCAGTTCTGAAGAACAGGTTTTACGAATGATCAGCAAGTCGCTGCCCTCACATGAACGCCACGCTCTTGCACGAGTACTTCTGACACATCTTTCGGTGTTCGATTTCACACAAGGTGACACGGAGACTTCACTACCACGTTCTCGTGCTCATCACAGAATTGACACCGGATCGGCACACCCCATTCGGCAAAAACCTTACCGTGTGTCTTCGACAGAAAGGACGGTTATAGCAGAACAGGTGACCGACATGTTACGGAAAGGTGTTGTCCAAGAGTCATCTAGTCCGTGGGCAGCACCCGTGATCTTAGTAAGGAAGAAGGATGGGTCATGGCGGTTCTGTGTGGACTATAGAAAACTAAACGCGGTCACCAAAAAGGATGTATACCCGCTTCCTAGGATTGATGATGTGATTGATTGCCTACATTCTGCTGCCTACTTTTCGTCATTGGATTTGCGATCAGGGTATTGGCAGATACCCATGCACCCAAACGACAGAGAGAAAACGGCCTTCGTGACACCTGACGGCCTTTATGAATTTAATGTTATGCCGTTCGGTCTTTGTAATGCGCCAGCAACGTTTGAACGATTTATGGACACTATACTTCGTGGACTTAAATGGGAAATTTGTTTGTGCTACCTAGATGATGTGGTGATTTTCGGCAGCACACTGAACGAGCATAACCGACGTCTCGGTCTTGTTTTGGATTGTGTAGAAAAGGCCGGCCTAATCCTAAACTCAAAGAAGTGTCGTTTCGGTGAAACGGAGACATTGGTACTTGGACATCTCGTTGACAAACACGGCGTGAGGCCAGACCCACGAAAGATCGAGGCCGTCAGCTCTTTCGAACCACCAAAGTCGGCGCGGGAGTTGAGGAGCTTCTTGGGCTTATGCTCATATTTTCGTCGTTTCGTTCCGAGGTTCGCCGACGTGGTGCATCCCCTAACATGTCTTCTCCAAAAAGACGTCCCTTTCAACTGGACTTCGGCTTGCGACGATGCGTTGCGCCGCCTAAAGTTTCTACTGACGTCGGGGCCCATCCTGCGTCACTTCGATGCGTCCTCGCCGACGGAAGTGCACGCTGATGCTAGTGGCATCGGCATCGGTGCGGTACTTGTGCAGCGTCATCAAGGAGCTGAGCACGTAGTGGCTTATGCCAGTCGCTCTTTCAATAAAGGCTGAGCGCAATTATACCGTAACGGAACAAGAATGCTTGGCAGCTGTCTTCGCGGTACACAAATTTCGACCTTATATATATGGGCGCCCGTTCACTATTGTTACTGACCACCACGCTTTATGCTGGCTGGTGAATCTCCGTGACCCGAGTGGTCGACTGGCACGTTGGGCTCTTCGACTTCAGGAGTACGACTTCGTCGTCTCGTACAAGTCTGGACGCCGCCACGCAGATGCCGACTGTCTATCCCGCCTTCCTCTGACGACGACGGAGTGTGATGAAGACAGTTTTGATGACTGTTTTACCCCCATTTCTTCCGCATTCCCAGACTCGACTACTTTCAAGGAAGAACAAAAAACTGATATTAGTTTGGAGCCATTATTTGTTGCGGCATCGCGTCCTAGAGCCACCGGCCGCTTTTGTGTCCGTGACGGCCTTCTCTACAAGACCAATTATTCGGCTAAAGGCGCACGCTTCCTTTTAGTAGTGCCACAGAGTCTACAATTAGACATACTGAGAGCCATGCACGATGATGCGACAGCTGGTCACCTGGGGTTTATCAGAACTTTGAATCGGACACAAGAGCGCTTTTACTGGCCCAGAATGCGAGACACAGTCAAGAACTATGTCGCAAGTTGCGAGCAGTGTCAACGCTACAAGCGCCCTTCGACTCCTCCAGCGGGTTTTCTCCAACCACTGCCACCACCTCATCTACCATTTGAACAAGTCGGTATCGATCTTTTGGGCCCATTTCCACGATCATCTAACAACAATCGATGGGTGATAGTATGCGTCGACCACCTGACTCGTTACGCAGAAACGGCGGCCTTACCATCCTCGACAGCTGCGTGCGTCGCCATGTTTTTGCTCAGATTCGTCATTCTTCGGCATGGTCCACCCCGTGTGATCATCAGTGATCGTGGTCGTCAGTTCGTCGCGGACGCCGTCGAAGAACTGGTTCGTCTGTGCAATTCGCAGTTCCGCCATTCATCGCCATACCACCCTCAGACGAATGGGCTGGTAGAACGTACGAACAGAACTCTGACTAACATGTTGGCCATGTACGTATCCTCCGACCACAAGGACTGGGATGATGTTCTCCCTTTCATAACTTACGCCTACAACACTGCAAAGCACGAGACGACTGATTACAGTCCTTTTTACCTCCTTTACGCACGCCCACCGTTAAGCTGCATCGACACTATTTTACCGTTTGACTTCCATAGCGACTGCTCTGTCTCCAAGACGCTCTGTCTTGCCGAAGAAGCCCGGCGTATTGCTCGCCTTCGGACTGTGGCATCGCAACACCGATCGAAGGAACGCTACGACAGCCGTCATCAGTCTGTTGCATACTGCAAAGGAGACTTTGTGTGGTTGTGGACTCCGCAACGTAAACGGGGCCTATGCGAGAAGTTTCTACCCCAGTACACGGGCCCATTCGTCATTGTTGATCGCTTGAGCGATTTGACGTACGTGGTAGCACGCCTGACATCAGCTGGTCGTCGGTCAAGCCGGACCCAGCTGGTACACGTTGCGCGTCTTAAGCGGTTTCACCCTAAGCATTATTAGTGGTTGACTCGCCCAGCGGGCTTCGTCTGGGAGCCGGGGAATGCAACGGGTATGAGCCGAGGAAGGAGAAGAGGAAGAAGACGTGAACTGGTGCAGCCTACCGACGCCATCATTACCCGACCATCAATCTCGCCCTGTAAATAAACATAATACACCCGTACCCGTAACAATATATTATATATACATACATATACATATCTGGGACATGACGACGACGGCAAAAATCAGCCAAGGGTGTCCATATAATTGCTATCGCAATAAAAAAGAAAGAATGGAGAAGCAGGATTATCAGAAACGATGCGCAGCCATTCCATTGAAAATAATTATCAATAATACCACATTGGAACAATTCATAATGCATAATTAAGAGCCGAATTTCGGAGAATGGGGGGATTTCGACAAGCAGGGGCGTAGCCAGAAATTTTTTCCGGGGGGGGGGCACCTCCTTGATTTCGGGAGGGGCACCTCCCTGAAATGGTCATTTTTCGCTCTGCATGCCATGGCGAAAAAAAAATTTCGGGGGGGGGGGAGGGCACGCGCCCGGTGTGCCACCCCCTGGCTACGCCACTGTCGACAAGTGAACTCCGATAAACGAAGAATTTTTTACCAAAAATAAACTCTGAAAACATGGATTCCTAGTTATGACCTACACATTTTCATCTTTCCGTTCAATGAAGCCGAAGCGATGACAGTGCGAGCTTTGCAAGGGCGTTGCCGAGGGAGCGGGTTAATGTTAGAACTTCCGAAATTTATTAGTTTTGCATGTGTATATGTAAACGTACACATACAAACACACGCACGAACATACATAAAGTATGACTCAACCCAGGGTTGCTGTTGGGCAGGTTTGAAAAGGAGACTCAAGCTAAAAGTGGCCAAAGTAACCAAGCCATTTAATTGTAGCGCCAAATTTGTAGCCAAATAGCGAAAAGTGATATGTATTGAGCGGTTAGTATTCAACAATAAATGATACTATCTTGAATAAGTATAAGAAAGACAACATTTTTCCCTTGTACTTGGTCTCCAAGCCGCAAGAAGGTTGCAAATTAATAAAGTATTATACTGTCAGTGCACCAGCATACAGTTTGTCTACAATAGATAGAGTTCTTACAAAGGTAATTTTGGGCCAATAGCTAAGCAGGAACATAAAACGTTGAAGCTGTTTCTTTTTCTTGAAGACAAAGACCGAGATTGATACAAAGTTGCGATAATACCAGTGCAGCTTCAAGTAGAAAAATCCGGTCGAAGCGGAACAGTCGAGCTTCATTTTGTTGTTGCTATCTATTTGACGTGCTATGTTTCAGCATGAGAATCTGGCGTCAGCCCTTTGCTATTTAGCCACGCCTTTCCTTACATGCACGCGTCCCTTCCTCATTGACGGCGGGATGCTCGCTGGTTGCCTCGATGGGCACTATCCCGCTGGCGGGGCAAAGCCATGTGCGGGCATAGGCCAACACGACAGAAAAGCTTGCATGTAATGGTTATTATTGAAAGTTGCTTTCTGTGTTATTTTCAAATATACAAATAAACGGCCAGAAAATGCGCCAAAGTAGAAGTTCAATGTAGCTAGAAAGTAGCCATGGCGCCAACCTTGTATATTTGTCACCAGACAGTGTCCGAAGGAGCTCATTGGCGCAAAGTAGCCGCCAACGGCAACCCTCACTGAACCACCTCCACCCAAAAAAAATTTCTGGCTATGCTATTGGTGGTTAAAGCTGTTCGGCTGCTGAGCCAAAGACGCACGTTTGATCTGGAACGCGGCCTTCGCATTTCGACAGTGGCCAAATGCTAGGTGCCCATGTACTTTGTTATTCCGGTGCCCGTTAAGCAAGCTCAGCTTGTCGAATTGGATTGTCCGCAGCGCTCCACTGTGGCATCTCTCATAGTTTTGCGACGTTGAACCCCATAAACAAGAAAAAATTTGCTGCAATTAATATTCACATGTACCTTGACTATAAATGAGTGGCGTAGCCAGGGGGTGTGTTCGGTATTTCTACGCCCCCCTATACCCGAGAGTTAAAATCCTGGCCAACTATCTACTGTATACTATAGATCAGCCTTGCCGAACTCGGTGCGTAGGAATTAGCTGAATGCTATCATTAACAATGCAATTAATAAAAGTAAGAAGGGATATATTTATAAACCACAATGATGTATGTAAGAAAATGCACATAAATCACATGTATAATTGGAATATTTGCGGGCCTGCTTTAGTATTTACAATAATAACGCACCAGCCTCTGAAGATTTTCAGGAAAAACAAGACATTTCTTCGCTTTCATGACATGCTCAAGAATCCTTTGTAGGCTCGCCTATATTTTTGACACGATGATATAAAAACCGGCTGTGGTATTCTGATATAAACTACAAAGAAATAGTATGAAACAAATTTCACCAGAAACTTAGCCAATAGTTTACTGAAAAAAAAGTGGGACATTTACGTTCCACTGACTCGTGAGTGTTTTCAAAAAGTGGGAAAACACTGTCCCACTGTGTCATGAAGGCACCATCTCGCGATTACATAAACGTGTATATTGGGATGAAACGGCCGAAGCAAGTGGCACGGAGCGTCACTGCTCAAGTTGTGAAGAGGAAAGTTGTGCGGACCTCATTTTTGCAGAACACCACCTGCAGTTGCGCCTTTTGCGAGCCTTCATAGCACTGTGGTCTGTTCCTGTGACGCACTCTTCACCGCATGTACCAGCCTTTTTTGTTTTGTTTTGTCCATTTGGCTGTCCTTGCTTTTGCTGTCGAAATTGCCAAGTACAGATGTCGTCTCTGAACATGTGCCTACTTTTCAAGAGGTATATGATATGAAGAATATTTCCACGCATCGATATCTATCTATCTATCTATCTATCTATCTATCTATCTATCTATCTATCTATCTATCTATCTATCTATCTATCTATCTATCTATCTATCTATCTATCTATCTATCTATCTATCTGTCTATCTGTCTGTCTGTCTGTCTGTCTGTCTGTCTGTCTGTCTGTCTACGACTTCGTGCTCTCCAGACCGTATCGTTCGTGGAATTTATACCAAAATTGTTATGACATAACATGATTGTATGACGAACATGTGTGACAGGTCATATCATGAAAATCATGACTAATTTGTCATGAACACTATGATTTACATGACATGGCCGTGGTCCTCCTGCGGCAGTTTTCTTAACTTGATATATCCAAAAATTAGTATGATGAGACATTTCCACATGACCAACATAAATGACAGGTGGTAAAATGAAATTCATGACGTGCATGCCATGTACAACGTTATTTACATGCCACGCTATGGTGCCCTGACGGCCGTTTCGCTAGCTTCATATAGACCAAATTTGGTAGTGCGTGACGTGACTGTATGACGACCGTAAGTGCCAGGTGCTAATATGGAAATCATGACATGGGCAACATGACTTGCATGCAACGCTCATGGCACGCTCGCGGCCGTTTCGCTAGCTAGATATACACCAAGTTTGGCATTACGCGACGTGACTGTATGAGGAACATAAATGACAAGTGGTCATATGGAAATCATGACATGTCATGTGCAACATAACTTGCATGCCACGCTCATGGCAAGCTCGCGGCCGTTTCGCTAGCTTGATGTACACCAAATTTGTTATTACGGGACGTGACTGTATGACAAACATAATTAAGAAGTGGCAATAGGGAAATCATGACATGTCATGTGCAACATGACTTGCATGCCACGCTCATGGCACGCTCGCAGCCGTTTCGCTAGCTAGATATACACCAAGTTTGGTATTACGCGACGTGACTGTATGAGGAACATAAATGCCAAGTGGTCATATGGAAATCATGACATGTCATGTGCAACATGACTTGCAGGCCGCGCTCATAGCTCACTCGCGGCCGTTTCGCTAGCTTGATATACACCAAATTTGGTATTGCGTGATAGGACTGTATGACAAATATAAGTGGCAGGTGGTAACATGAAAATCATCACATTCATGTCATGTACAACGCTGTTTACGAGCCACGCTCATGGTGCGCTTGCGTCCAGTTCGCTAGCTTGATATACACCAAAATGGGTATTGAGCGACGTGACTGTATGACGAACTTAAATGACAGGTCCTAACATGTAAATCATGATATGCATTTTATGTAGAGCATGATTTGCTCCTTGCAGGCTGCTTCGCATTACATCGATTCCCACAATGCATGGGATCTGCGTTTTTTTTACTTATTTTTGTCCAAGTCACCGTAATATTTTTTTTTCACTTTCCTAGCTTCCTTCCTTTCTTTCGCCTCTTATCATCCTTTACTCTATCTCTTCCCTCCTCCCGAAACAGTAGGCAGGCGTTGTGTCCCTCTAGGTGGCCGTTGTCAGCCTTCTCTTTCCCTCTATCATCTGTGTCCTTGTGTATTTGGGTTCGGAAATCCAGTATCAATACTACTACTACTACCACTACTACTCCTACTACTACTACTACTAATAATAATTATAATATTATATTTATTGTCATCTTAAGTAGTACACACAGATAACAGTCCTGTCAAAGCCAGGCGGTGGCTTGGAGGACTAGGCCCGGCACATCGGCAAACGAGAGATGACATACATATTGTAAAGCTTGTCACGTAAAATAATAAGAGAAAGAAGAAATGTAACTCTTTTACACTACATTCAAAACAAAATAAGATACATGAATCGAACTAGCGGGAGCAATACTACCTAAACAGCAGAATGTGAAGATGAGGACTGAGCAACTTTAAACAGATTGTACCGGCATGAAAGAAACTAAAAGAAAAATAGCAATGCGATAAAGGCTGCAGCAATTAAAGTGACTTTATGATGTTTCGTAGACTGCGTTTCGACGTTAATAATAATAATAATAATAATAATAATAATAATAATAATAATAATAATAATAATAATAATAATAATAATAATAATAATCAATCATTTATTTAACGGGCCCAGGAACAACCATAAGGTCTTTGTGCAGGCGCACGCAGAATTAAAAAAAAATAAACAATATAATGCAGAGAGTCTTCAGAAAGAGACAGCAAATAAAAAGAGCTAAAATGCTCTAGGCAAAAAGAAATCAACGTAATAGGGGCAGAATAAAAAAGACCACACGAGAATCATGGAATGGGAGTGAAAAGTAATGTGGAATATACACAACTATGCAGA
Source organism: Rhipicephalus appendiculatus (assembly GCA_030522465.1). Lineage (NCBI taxonomy): Eukaryota > Metazoa > Arthropoda > Arachnida > Ixodida > Ixodidae > Rhipicephalus > Rhipicephalus appendiculatus. Next base: position 20,644 of record JALIZH010016641.1, read on the forward strand.
AGGCTTCCTGAAAGACGGAAAAGAGAAGAATTTATACATTGTGCAAAACTATGTTAAGACAGTGCATAGCTCTGATAAAAACAGTGACTGTGGACAATGAAAAACATCAAG
>JALIZH010016642.1:0-12836 GCA_030522465.1 Rhipicephalus appendiculatus
AGCAATGTTTGCTCCTTGCTGGCTGCTTCACATTACACCGATTCCCACAATACGTGGGATCTGCCGGTTTTTTTTTTTTTTTAACATCTCGTTCAGGAGATCCTTGTGAATCAGCAAGGCTTAGATTGTAATGCTGTCATTCATCCTTTTTTGTCTATGTAACATCTGGAAAAATAGGAAGCCAGAGAATTTACGTACATTTATTGCAGCACCAAAAATATATCCTACGATGGAACCGCCTTCCGGCAGGACCTCTTTAAACGGCCTCTGCTCCCGAGTCTATACATCAGAAGATATTCCTATAGCTGCCGTTGATCACCGCCTTCGTGCTACCGGACAACCCTCGTACAGCGAAGCAGGTACCAGCTTCGTACTATCGGACACCACCTGACGCTGGCCTCCTCATACCGACCTCGATGGGTACGTATAAGGTATTCCTATTCAATAAAATTTTGTCATTATAGTGCGCCTTAGACGTTGCACACCTATCAAAATGTCACCCGAAGTCTCCACGACCACGGCGATTGCCAAAACAGTCACTGCAGCTGCCTACGTCCTTGCGTTCATCGTGAATCTGTGCACTATTTTCATACCACTGGTATCTTGATCTTGAGCCGACGCACAAGACGAAGAGTCATATTTGAAGAAAAGTTTTACGACGCAAACAAAACGACAACAAATGAACACAACCAACAGGGTGGGCGTCAAATTCCAACTGGTATGTAATCAAATATATATCATTGCCAACTAGCTCAAACCGAGATGCTGATATGTATCATTGTCAACTAGCTCCGAACAAGATTCTGCTTAAAATGAATAGCCGTGTGCTGGCCGAGTTTATTTGCGTTTGTGTACTGACGTAATTTATAAGCATTTAGTGTATAAGTGCCTCTAGCGCTTGCGTATACTGTTACCACTTTCGTTTGTGGACTGCAGAAGTCAAAGGACAGATTAGAGGTCTCCCGTAGTAGGGCACACAGTACTAAACGCGCGGACAACTTTTCTAGGCAATGACAGGAGATTTACGGAGCCGCACATGTTATCCTACGCGAAGTAGTCCGGTGTAATGCCAGGGCTCTCAACCCCAAACGTCATTGCTTCGGCAAAGTATTCAAGCTGGTAGAACGTCTGATGCAAGTGGCGTCAACATCGATAGACTGTCTGATGCAACCAGTGTCAACGCCAGCGAGGTGCCTGATGCAACGTGCGCCAAGCAAGGCGGGAGTCTCATGCAATCCACGGGAACTCCTGCGGTGCGCCTGAAGTAACCGACGGCAATTCGTCACGCAACGTGCGGCAAGCCCTCTCATCCACGGGTCTGATTCCAGCCAGTGACCAATGGCAGTTCCTCATTGGAGGCTTCGAACTACTGGCTGATGCAAGGGATCCCAAGGGCTATAAAAGAACGAAGCCGCGAAGTGACGGGGGACAGCGACCGAAGATATCCCGGGTCATCGTCGCACCTCAGTGCCAGCCCAATAAGCTGTCTGCCTCAGTACCGAATATGTAACGGCCTCTGGTTATTCTGTATATAAATGTTGCCCTGACTCACCGTCGCCTTGTCCGCTTCGTCTATCAGCTCTGCGCAGATACAGCCGCAAGCTGAGACACCCGATACCCAACACCGGTTAGGCGCGCGTCTGGTAACGCTGTACAAAGTGAGGGTCGCGCTGTACAAAGTTAGAGACGCAGACGCCGCTTAAGCCGTGTTCAGACTATACGTGCGCTACGTTCAGATCGTCGTTTGAGGTACTCGCAAATGGCGTGACTTTCTCAGGCGTGCGAAACGAATAGTGATGACGTATTAAGTTAAATATTGTAAGGATGACAGCGCCGCTGGGGCGCAGGCGCGTGCTAGGCTAGACTGCGAAGACGACGATAACGAAGTCAGAATAGAACAGCCGGCCCAGCGTACGGGCGTTGTGTCTACTTCTCTTCATTACAATGGCGCAGCCGTCGGAAACGAAGCCTTAAGGCAGAAACCGCCCGTGCTCGTTCGCCTTCGGCCTTGCGGAGCCGCCAGTCCAGGAACGCCACCCTTGCTTCCTAGGGCATGGAAACCGCAAGCTTGCCGCCGCAGGAAGCACATGCCCCCCTCAATAAAACTAACTACAGTGACATAATTTTATCTTTCCCCCCAGAGTCCTCCAGTAAGGGCAGCGTGATGAAGTCAGCACGTCACTATTAGTGCAGCATGGTCACGTGACAATTCTCACGCTGTCTCGACCAGAACAAACGCGCGAAAATCTGCGCCCAGCCCGTGTACCTTTCGTTTTCTCGATTTCTTTTATGTTGTGTCAGAGCCATGAGACTTGCATGCTTTTAGCCACTGTTCTGCGCCTAGTATTCCAATGTTTGCGGCATCTATAACTCAAATTCTGATGCCGGTAGTGTCTTTATTGAGGTTTCTCTTGCATCTTGCATGGTATTTTGTTACGAAATCTGAAGCATGCAAGGATGGAGTATCTTTGCGTCTCGTGGCTTTCACACATTAGTGATTTGAAGAATCTCGTGGATGTAAGTTTGAATTACAAGTCATGACAATGACCTCCACGAAAATAAGATTCTAACAACTATAGCGCCACCGGCAACGATGCTAGATCTAATAGATCAACCGTGTGTCTAACCGAAGATATCTTAGGGTACCGTATCTTTTTCTTCCTGCTATGTTTATTCAAAGACTTTCTGAAATCATGACTGTATTATACTCGCACAAGTGCTCTCCTAGCTGTTCTTATTTTGCATCCCCTACGTTATACCCAGGTAGATCTACCGTTTTTTTAGCTGTTAGGTCACTGCAACACGTGTTTCGTAACGTGCTGCTAAAATAAGCTCTCTGATTCATTCCTGCTTTTAAATGCGTGCATTACTTCTGCTTCTGTTTGCACATTTATGTTTTCACTTGAGTTTACTGTTTTGCCGAGGCGATGTGGAAAACTATATAATTTTGTGCGCATGCCTTGAGTATACGGTATCGTAACATTCTGCTTACTGCTTATTGCGACAAAGAGTTTGCGTTAAGACAAGCATTATTATTTGGAACCATCTTAAAGATGTTGGGAAGGGGGCTCGAGAAACTTTGTTATACTAAATGCTCCATTTTTTCTCATGAGCTTCCCAATGAGCCGTTTCAGGCAAGTTTCCATAGCCACATAATTTTCTATTGTCCTACCTTCTTAGGTCAATCAACAGGCTTAGTTGTCATAGCTATAGGTGTGCCGCATGTATCGTGTTTCTATAATTATTCACTGTGAGTGTTTGATACGGAACCGCCTGTCTATTTTTTTCCTTTTTTTTAGGCCTCCCTAAACAGATTTTTTTTTTACTACTGCCACTCGCCAGGTAACCGTAGCTACAGCAAAAACACGAAAAGCGGCGGTTTACCATGACGCTTTGCGCAGCTATGCCACCACGCACTCTTATTTCTTCATTTTGAAGTGATCTGGTTTAATTAATCCGCAAAAAAGACTGTTAGCACCGCTCGGTGCAAGCCGCGCCGCAACGTGTGGGAAGCTTCGCAATTGTTTCAGATTGTTGCATTGAGATTACGCGCTGGATGCGTGTAGTCAAATTTATTCGGGTGATTACGCGAGCGCCAGCTATAACACTAGAAGGTCCGATCACTGATGTATAAAAGACGACGCGTTCCGCCAATGACCAGATTATCGAAGGCCAGCTACATGTGATCGCCGCTAGCATGCAGTGTACAGCGTGCTTTGCTTGTACCGTAAAATGGTGTTACTTTGTGACAGATTTCGTACGTTTTCATTCTCTCACTCAACAATTATCAACATAAAGGCGAATGAATAGTGCCATAACGTTGCTGAAACATTCCCTCACACGACGGTATGTTCTACAAATCCGCATTTTTATCACAAACGGCTGTATTCAGGTTAAAAGCTGTCACAAAGTTGCCCCGTCGTGTGGGGCAACTTTGTGACAACGTTGTTTTTGGCTGGATATGATTGGGAAAAAAAGGGCTCGCAAAATGTTACCCCATCAAAAGTCTATTTGCGTTATGTAGAATCACCGTCAGTGCTTTCTTCTGGGCTGTCGTCAAGAGAAGACCTCTTCCTAGGTCGTCTAGCTCTGATACCGGAGGAAGAGCTGCCCTTCTGTCTGTTTGTCGGTTTTCATGTCTTGCTCGCTTCTTCTACATCGGCAACTGATACGCTTTTCCCCGTTGGGACGTTGAGCATCTTCCTCCTTTCAACAAAACAACATATAATTTAAATTAAAAACAGAGAGTGGGCTAACTTTGTTACAATTGGCGTGTCACAAAGTTACCCCGCGAAGTATCAACATTTCAGTTTCCTTTCTATAAACTTCAACAGACGTCACTTGATTAAATTTATATTACAGTTTATTTTAGCCTACATATTAACAATCACAAGTAAATACCTCTTTTCTCTGTTTTTCTCGTGCGGACGGGTCGAGCGCACAAAGTTTACGGTGCTTCAACAATGCACGCTAAAACACCATTGAACATGTCAGAGTCTAGAGTGGCTCCGGAGCGTGGGAACATTGACCGGCTGTTGCTAAGTGGCACGGCATGTCAGGCGAGCTTGTTGGCTGGCTTATAGTTTTTCGGCGGCGCCTGGTCGTGGCGCGAGATTTGAAGTACAGAAAACCGAGCGCGTGTCACAAAGTAACCCCTGCAGTCACAAAGTAACCTCATTTTACTGCACTTTGATTTATTTAGTTTTCTGGGCGCAAGTTAGCCCAATAAAGAGTCTCGTCTTTACCAGTTCACTGTTGCCTGCTTCATCGTCACTAGCAGGTGAAAATGCATTACGTCTGAGTCGTTTCCTTGGTTTGCACCTGTTCTCTCGCTCAAGAAAAATTGTTAAAAGATTGCCCGTTGGCAACTATACCGGTAACAAACGCTTTAGGCCAGCAGATACGTAGAATACGAAAATTCATTGCAAGTTTACGTCTTCTACGTATACACGATGCGTCACAAAAAAAATGCCCCCCACCTCCCCGAAGGGAATCGTGAGGAAATGCGAATGCATTTCGCGCGCGCTTCACTCCATTTATATATACGTGCGAGCGAGCGGACGGGAGTGTGGGGCGCAGGGAGGATAGAGAGCGAACGGCGAGAGAAGGAGCGGCGAAGCACTGCACCTACCCTCTGCTACACTATCCACACACGCGGGAGCTCCGCCGAGCTTCCGCGATGCGAGCGCTCTCACACACCAGAGCGCGCTCCTCCTCTCCACTCACTCTCCGCTACTCCGCCCGCACCACCTGCTCCGGTTGCTAGGGGCGAGGATAAGCGCGCGCGCCCGCAGCTGTTGCTATGGGAGAGGGAGTGAAAGCGGAGAGATAAAAAAATTACACCATCTTCCGCTAAAGGGAACCATGTGTAGATGTGAAGCAGCGGGCGCTAACGCTTACACCGGCGGCGGCGTTGACACTGGCGCTCATCGCAGCGTTGCGCAGGAGAGAAAACTGGGGATACGTAAAGCACGCAGTGATGGAGCGGTGTTTCCTACTGGAACATGCCAATCGCTGCTAATGTGCAATGAGAGACAGAAGACTCCGACTGGACACAGAGACTCGCACTCGGCTTTTAGTTAACGCGCACGCTGCGAATTTTTATTGTTCAACAACGCACAGGAGAAATCTCCCACCGGCACCACCTTGGAGGTCAAGATCCATTGCTATATATACGGGGTGGCCAGTGAACGGTTGTGCAGCGCGAGCAGTCGGTTTTTTCAACCAAGAAACTCGCTAGCAGACGCTGCCTGCGTCGGCGTCGCGAGGCGAGAGAGGGGGGGAGCGCAGGAGAGGAGAGAGGGGGGTGACACGCATGCGCAGTGGGAGTGTGAACACCGTGGGCAGGGATGCGTAGAGGAGAGAGGATGGAGCGTAGGAGAGGAGAGAGAGGGGGGACGCGCATGCGCAGTGGGAGTGTAGACGCCGCGGGCAGGGATGCCTGGAGGAGAGAGGAGGGAGTGTAAGAGGGGAGAGGGGAGGCGCATGCGCAGTGAGGGTGTGGTTGCCGCGGGGAGGGATGCCTAGAGGAGGGGGGAGAGGAGGTTTTTTATTTTTTTAAGGATTTGCGCATGCGCAGTAAGGGTGGTCACGCCGCACACCACCACCACCGGATTAAGCTTCGCCATAAGATACTTCACATCTAACACCTGCCGTTGCTTACCTCCTCAACCTATCCTCCTCCTCCTCCTCCGCGGACAACGCTGGACAACGCTGGACAACGCCGGACAACGCCGGACGACGCCGCACAACGCCGGATGCCTGACATAGCCCGACTATGAAATGCATTCGCATTTAAAAAATGTCAGTATGAGCGTTGTTGCTGCTGTACTATCGGTGTCAAATGAAGCCCGAACAGCGGCAAGCACTCACAGTGGTATAGTTCGCACCGTCCAGCCATCACCATTGGCAGGTGCGCGCATTCGGTTTGGCAGCACTATGCAAGTATTCCAGCCTGCGCATGGTCATAACTGGACGGCGCGCACTAGTGCGAATGCTTGCCGCTGTTCGGGTTTCTTTTGACGCGGATAGTACACCTTGCCTGGGGATGCGGTATTACGTGAATGGTCATTTACGGATAAGGTAAAACGCGACACCAGTATTTGCGCCATAGTGTGAAGGCACGATGAAGTTCTTGTGAATAGGTGGCAACCTTTCAGCTGGTCGATAAGTTGAGCAGCGACTCCCATCACTTGCAAAAAATGACGAGCAAGGACCGCTGTCAGCGAAATGAATAAATAGCTGTCCTGTTAAGCAGCTAATACAAACCCCGGTAAGTTGTTTCGGAATGAAACTAATGTACTAGCTTAGAGCAAGAAGAAGGAAACTTTTCAGATGTTAACAGTAATTTCTTTCAAATGAAATAAAATTGGTCCGAATTATGAAGTTTTCAGGAAGGAGAAAATTTTGTGCATAGTCTTTTTTTTTTGCTCCATTATATGGACCTGTAATAACAAATGTGCGAATGCATCGAAGAACCTTGAGATACAATTGGCGAATATCGTATCGGATACAACTATTGAGGTGCTCTCTACTATCTGTATCTCAAACGCTTCTTGCCTAAGTATCTTGTATCGTATCGCGATACAATTTCAAAGTATCTTTGCCCAGCCCTGCCCTGTTTGAAGTATCTCGACAAGCAGCTGGCAAAGAACGAACAAAGCTTTATTCAGAGAAGTGGTTTTTATAATGTTTTATCTTATGACGTCACCACAGCCACTGCTGGGTTATCAAGATGTGTGGTCGGTGAAGGTCACCGTGATGAACACGTGGCAGCGGTGCATATGTTGATACGCAACACTGTCATAAAACATCATTATCCGATAACACCATTTCCGATAACATCATTATCCGATAAACAAAACATTTAGAGTAGAGTCGAAAAAACTTTACTGCGAGGGAAATATCCCCCCCCCCCCCCCCCCCCGATCCTCCGGGTCTCCGCGCGAGCCCACCACACTCACACGTTCATGTCTGATACGTACATGACGCTGCTAGTTTGGCTGACGGCGATCTTCTGCCTTGACTGGTTCACAGAGCGTAGCGAAGTCTTCCGTTCCTCCCAGCTTAAGTGAGGCACATGCCCGCCGGGAGGAGGATAAGACGGACAAGCCAGCAGAATGCGGGTTAGGTTTGCCTTAAGTGCATTGCGCAGGCGGCAGGAAGATGGGGTGGGTCAGTAGTGAGAGAGGAGGGAGGGGGTAGGCATGGTCCGCGTTTGCAGACGGCGCCATAGATGCTGTTCCCTGGTGAGTTAAGAGTGGGACAGACCGGCATGGACGAGGAGGACAGTTTACGCTCTTGTAAGCCTCTGCGCACGATACTTTCTCCGCTTTGAAATTCTGTAACCTGAAATGGCTTGTTTGGTTGTACTGTGCCTGCCTTCGTGTGTAGTAACACTGGCCTCGCCGAATGACGATGGAAAAAATATCTGAGCTGCTTTCTCCAGGCATATTTAGGGACAATTTGGAACAAATAAGTCGTGGCACTTGCCGAGATATCACACCTGAAAAATAGTTATGAAATGTGTGGTGAAATAAATGAAAACGTTCGCTGAGACATACTTTGTATTCGGTGTGATGTTTGAACGTAGCTATAAATGAGAGCGAGAGTCGAAAGGTGAAGGTTCCGCACGAGCATGGATCCTTGCAATTTTTTTTGTTAATATCACACGAGTTTTGCGTGCGGGAAGTGGTAGTGCCTAATAACGATGAAAAGTATAACGAATGCAAGCTTGCAAGGACTTGCCTGGAATCATAGTCAACACTAAAATGTCGACGACCGATACTTTCCATTCAGTGGACCACGTATCCGAGGAAACAAACAGCATTAAGTAGGTACCAAACTTTGTGCAGAAAGGCATGGCATACGTATATGTCACTTATGTTACTTATATATGTTACTTATGTTAATGCGTTACATTAAAGCGGGAGCCGTGGGGGGCAGGGTTGCCGTTGGTGGCTACTTTGCGCCAAATTGGCTACTTTTCGACTCCGTCTGGCGACAAAAATTTGCAGTTGGCGCCATGGCTATTTTCTGGCTACTTTTAAAGCGCTGATTTGGCGCATTTAGTAGCAATTTTTTCTGATTTTTGCAGACGAAATAGATTGTTTTCAAGCTTTTCTCTCGCTTCAGCGGATGCGTACGGTCGTCCTCCACCCACCAGTAGGCTGGTGCGCATCGAGGCACCCTTACGCGACGCTTAGCGCGTCTCCAAATACGGAGCGGCGAAGTTGCGTGCATGGTGACGAACACGTGACCAGCTCGGTGCTCAAGCTTCCCGCCATCTATTGTGATGCTACGCGCAATTTTTACGAATAATTTTGATGCGCAGTGCGTGTTCTTGTGTAAACTTGAGAAAACAGGCATCTGCAACAAAATTTAGCTGGCCTGTTCATCTACAACCAGAATTCGCTCTGCAGCTTCAACGAAAATATGTTTCAACTTACATGTTCCTATACTAACTTGCTGGCTGGAATATTCAAATGTAACTTTGTGTCTGGCAAGAACTCATATTTTCTACATAAAATATATGCACGCGTAAGGAATTCATCATAATTCGTTCATTTAATTTATTTCCAACTTATCGGTGGTTTTCTATGGTCTTACTTATTCAAAATGGTATTATTTATTGATAAATATCAAAGAATTTGCTAATAATACCACTTCTGTTCCATTTGGCTACAAATTTGGCGATAATATTAAATGGCATGGCTACTTTGGCTACTTTTGGCTTGAGTTCTGGCTCCTTTTCAAGTTCACCCAACGGCAACCCTGCGTGGGGGCGCACCCCAACACATGTCGCACAACACATTTCTTGGTCATATAGCCTGAATGATCAAGAAATGCTGCGAGAACGTATAACCCCCGTTAGTGCATTCCCAATATGAGCCCGCGATACAAAGTACAACAACAAAAAAAGAAAACTAGTTCTTTTTTTTTATTGTTACAATGCGAAAAAAAAGATGGAAATATAGCCGAAGTCCAACGATGACAGTTTAGAGAAGACACGGGCTATCAAATACACGCGCACTAAAGAGATCTGTACTGTTGGAGGATCGTTCACGCGTGATGCTCTTCGAAATGGAGCAGCGATTTGTTCAAATTACGAGCCGACTTTGCGCGAAACACGGTACGAGCGAGCGGTTTTGCTGCAGCTCGGGACTCGCGCCACAAAGTGAAAGGCGCGTGAGCTGTCAGCGATGGGATTATTTACATCGTTGCTGCTAACTTCAGTTGCGTCGCATGACATGCCTTGCCAGATGCAACGTAGTTTACTCCGTAGCTTACGACGACCAGAACAATGTAAGAACAAGTCATAACCCAATGATGGTGTCCGGAGATGGCGTGTGAAGCGACGAACCACATGCATTACCACAAGCCTGAACGCGCGGTTGAAGCAGACGGCGAGTTCGGCGCTCTTTCTTCCCGTGATGCGCTGTAGCGACGCGCGGTGGCGCGCTCGATTTTTAGGGAAAAATAGCAAAGGTTCATTGCCAGCGCAGAGGCCTCCGCGTCGGCCCGCTCTCTCCCCGTGCCGTTTCGTCCGTTGCCTTGTGATGATCGCTCCCGAATTGCTCAGCTGTGTCGGACACGTGTGTGCGCTTTGTGCTGGCACCCTGACTGTACTCTCGACGCTGGACGTGAACGGCGCGTTGCTACGGCAGTAGAATATGTCGTATTGAGAGGGCGTTGGCTTCGCGATGATCTGGGGCACCGAGCGAGCCTGTGCCGCTTCGACTAGCAAGAAGGATGATGCCCATGCTGCGTGCTCGACACAGTCCGGAGCCCGATCAGTAAGTAACGCTTCCGTTTTTTTGTTTGCTCGTCCTTATCGTCGCTCAGGCACCTGCAGGTGCTGTTCGTCACAGTGTATTGCGGTGAAAGTAGAATAAAAAGCAAAAAAAAAAGAAAGAAAAGAGAAGGGCATTAAGTGCACTTAGCAGCGATGTGTGGTGCCTGATGCTTGCGTAAGAACTACTGTGAAGGCAATACATGCTTCGAACGGGCAGTCAAACCGACGCGCGAGTGCTCCTTGTTAAGGCCATTTTGTGCGTTATGATTTCTTTGCTTCGCGATAAAAAGCATGGATGGAAACAGGATGCTTGGAGGAAATATTCACCGAAGCGAAAAGCCACGTTTATCACACCGTGAATTTGTGATATGTCCACTAAGGCCAACTTTGTTTTCATTTCACTCACTTCTCATTCTTGATTTCTTGGCGTTTATCCTCAGTCTCAGTGTCTACTTGTTCTCATTATTGACATATGGCTAACCACGCGCTCTCATTTTACAGAGTCTGCGGTGGATACTGAAGCCAACTACCTTGGGTTCTCTTGCAAATTCACAAAGCATGTGCATCCATATGGGCCACTTTAGTATCCATCTGTGATGAATTTTCACAGTTCCACCATAGCGCAATTGTCAAAATTTATCTAGGTGCAGGATATCAGTGAGAAGACTTTCTGATAACAATTTCGCATTTTGCGGTTTGTGCGTCCCCAAGATTAAAAAAAAAAGTGAAATGGCATACAGCTGCCTACATTCATGCTTCTTTTAGGTGGACGGGTACATTGAGTTTAGTACAGCACCAGAAAGCAGCAGACAAAGGCACACAAGTCAACAGACTCGCAAATTCGCAAAGCATGTGCAGCCATATGGGCCTACTTTGTTCAGTAGGATGCTTTGTTTTGGGCTGAAACAACTACGTTTCATGTCAGTCAAATGCTGTGTATTTGCTGAAGTAATAGGCGGGGAGTGAGCTTGAAACGGCAATTTTTTTGTTGGCCTCATTGACACAAACAATGCAAATCTGGCCGTTTTTAGTCAGAAAGTTGTCATGGTTTGCGCAGGTGGCAAAACTACAACTACTGAAATTCATGTGGGTATTTCGAAGATTTAAATCTACTCTAATACTAAAATTTGGAGAAAAGATGGAACGAAGAAACAAATAGATGACAAGAAAGGCAGGTTAGCCAGTTGATAGACCGACGGCTACCCTCTGCAAGGAATGACGGTAAGAGGAACAAAAGTTAATGTAAAAGAAACATTTAAAAAAAATAGAACCAAGGAAGATTGCAACGCCACTAAAGCTTGTTTCTAAAATCAGTTTTGTGTAAGAAGCGCAACACCGCTTTCAATACTAACATTAAAGGCGGCATACCACCGAGCAGGAGTAGCAATGAGAAAAATCGAACAGCTGTGAAAGCTGTTTTCCTGTAGTAAACAAATGCTTATTCCACACTGCCAATTCGTGGATCGTGTGCAGAATAAACATGAAAAAGTTAAGTGCTTGGTGTTTACGAGGCGTAGTACAATAAATGTAACATAAATGTAACAGTTAGAAAAGTGTTGTACTCACGGATGTCAAACCGAATTTATGCCAGTTATCTGAGCTGAGTTCTGGTATACCTTACAGCTGATCAGTACAGCATGATGTACTAAGTCAGTACAGGAAGACACATACATATTTTACTTGCAGATGGGGCTCAAAATGGGAAGTGCATCGCTATTGAGCTATGAGCACCAGAGGCTCTTTAAGAACTGATGCTGCTCATCTGAATGATTCATAGAATCTCGGTTGGTACCAGTTCTTGTTAGGAGGGGCAATAAAATGGAATGCATTGCACAATGCTGCAATGCAACAAATTATTGTTATCAAGGAAGTCATTGGTACTATGAAAACAATGAGAGTACCACTAGTTAGAGCACATTCCCATGGTAGGCCTTATTTCAGCCGCATTGATACAATTTCCAAAATCTGCGCCCGAACTTATCAGACCTACAAGACTATATTTATTTTACAGTCGAGTGCCTCTATAACGGGCGCCTATACCATGAAATAGACTGTACTACACAGCATTGCTGGTTAAACATTCATTGTTGTGATGCATGACCTTTACAATGCAGCATTTTGAAGCTCCCTGGCCCACTGTTATTCCGGCGTTTGACTTTATTCTCGTGTCGCTAGTTGCGAAAACATTCGGAGATATGAAACAGAAATATTCGTCCAGCAGATGTTGTTCGAAATTAGGCCAGAGACCTGGAGTTCCAAACCTAGGAGCATGTTTCTATTAACTGTGATGCAGGATATTTTTGACTATTTGGCTTATACAAAAGCTTGCCTTAAGAGAGTCAAGTCTAAAAGTATTGCACTGCATCCATGTACTAGTTTTCTATATTTAAGTCCCAAGTTAGAACTTGCTGGTTTGTTGCACCAGCTGGAGGCTTAGTTTCTTACTTTGCAAACAAGTAAATGTGCATAACAAAGGTGATCAATAAAAAGGATGGGCTTCATGCCCCTCGTCATGTGCGTTACCTCTGTTAATTCATACATT
>JALIZH010016643.1:0-34536 GCA_030522465.1 Rhipicephalus appendiculatus
AGCGACAGGCCCGTGCTTCGATGTGTGAAGCTTTGCGCGACTTAGGGCAAACATTAATGTTTTTTTTCTAAGATAGATTTCGCGAACCCCAAAAATTGGCTTCGCAGACCCCCTGCAGGTCAGCATACCCCATATGCGAAACCTCTGATCTAAGGTATACTAGCGGTTTCTTTTCGCGCGGCGCATTCAGCGTCTTGTCTGCAATGATCTTCACGATGTATACTTATCTGTACCCACGTTCCATTGAACGACGACTCTAGGACATTCTTTCAACGCTGCTAAAACATGTCGACAGCCTCAATGTTCTCGCTTACTGGCACGCCGTCACTCGCGGTTGAAGAGTTTAGTCAGGCAGACCATTGCAACAGTTGTTAATCGCTGAATAAATGCCAAACGCATCTGAAAGCAGCTGGTTGTTAGCTTACCACGAAATATACCTTACAACCAGTCGAGCAAGCAGCCCTGCTGGAATTTGGAGGATCACAGTGGCCATAATCAGGTGCCGTTACGTTAATAATCACATCATGCAAGGATATGCACTGGCACTGACTACATGTCATGATCATCACATTGCCAGGGCTACTGGGAAAGCAGACGCAGCTGCTGCTTACCAAAGATGTGAAGGCTGCCTAGCGTTGATTGTGGTCCCCGTTGATTCAAGTCTTGCGCTGCTTGCTAGCTTGGACCTTGATCGTTCTTCTACTTCTTCTTCTAGCAAAGCACCGCGAACGTGGCCGGATGAATATATCTGTCACAAAGGAATTTTGCCGATGATGATGGATACGTTCGTGTGGCTAAATGGGTAACCACACGGACGATAAATCTGTCTCCTCGCGGTAAAAAAACTGCGGCCATTTCGCACTTAGTCGCTCAAAGCTTGGCACAGCGAAGCACGAAACCATCGCCGTTTGAACTCCCGTCGACCGACACGTCTATAGCTTCGAGATGCGCGGCTTCCTCCTCGGGAGTACGCACTTTTTTAGGACGCTCCATGACTCTGTGGACACGATCGACTGCCGCCAGGCTATGTACTATAGAGCGGAGGTTGCGCGCGATGCCCCCGTCGGTGGGCGTAGCTTAGCTACTGCACATGCGTGGCTTGGCAAGTTGGTGCTGCTCTACCTGGTCGCGATACGACGTGATGGTTCCTTCCTCTTTCTTTCTATCTTTTTTTTTCTCTCTCTACTTCTTTTTCATTCCTTCGTCGATGTTCTCTCTCTTTTTTGTTTCTGGATTTCTTATTCTCTATTTCTCATTCTTTCTGTTCTCCACTTTACTCGCTCCCCTCCTCCTTTTCCTCCTCCTCACCACCTCATTTCGCCTCCTAATTCACACTTCCCTTTTCCACTCTCTTACACTATATTATACAATGCTATGATACTCTCTGCTATTGCGCCTGGATAGCCGAGTGGTTAGGGCGCTCGGCTTCGGATCGGGAAGGTACTTAGGAGCACAAAAACAGACAAGCTACACGAGAAGGACTAAACAGGACGAGTGCTCACTTCAAACTGAAGTTTCTTCATAGAAGATGGCCAAGTTTTATCATACACCAAAAGGCAACAGAACCAGAGAAACGCATGCGTGAAACCACAATCCAACAACTGAAGAACAGCTATTACCTCAAAGTTAAAAATGATAACAAAATACAAAAACCAAACAACTACCTCCTGCGCATGAGGTTCACAAAACAGAGAAAAAACAACTGTGGTGAAAACGACCCTGGTCATGCCAAGCGTGTCTTAACTTTAAGGTGACAGCTGTTCTTCAGTTGTTAGATTGTGGTTTCACGCATGCGTTTCCCTGTTTCTGTTGCCTTTTAGTGTCTGATAAAACCTGGCCATCTTCTGTGAATAAACTTTAGTTGGAAGTGAGCGCTCGTCCTGTTTAGTCCTTCCGGTGTAGCTTGTCTGTTTTTGCGCTCCTAAGTACCTTCATAGATCAGTACAAACTCGACCGAATATCTGTGCTTCTAAATTCGGATCGAGGGTACGTGGGTTCGAATCCCGCCTCATGAAAAAAAACATTTATGCGCAAGATTTTTTTCTCTTGCTCTTTCTTTATATCTTTCTGTCCGTCTATCTGTTTGTTTCTCTCTTTCTTTCTTTCTCTGTGCTCTTTCTCAGGGTCATTGCAGGCCACGCCGTTGCCGTGAGTATTGGGATTAGCCCAAATTGTGTGGCACATACCCGTTCATGATGATGATAGCCTTCGGGCACGGCCACACATTTTACGCCGATCTAGAATAGCTTCGCTGTTAAACTCCCCATGTGACCGCTATGTAACGCCGTCATTGGGTTGCAAGAGTGGTTGTAGTAAGAAGCACTCCAAGCCGTACGTAAAATTTGCCACCGGTGTTGTATATGAGATTGCGATATCTTGCGGCAAGACTTATGTCGGCCAAATGGGAAGGTGCGGTAATGGGCGTGCGTGGGAACACTGAGCTAAATGGTCAGAGGGAGCACACTTGCCTGCGCACTGCAGTTTATATGAGTGTGAGCCAAGACTCCATGGGTAAGATTCGGATCCCTTGTAAATACATAGGCTTGTGAATTGTTGGAGACATTTGTGGGGTCTCCATTGTTAGAGCGCCGCTCTCGGAAGACACGGACGCAGTAGACGCGGTCGGGCAAACCAAGCAAAACACGTGTACATTTATTCACTTGCTATGACAACGACGATATCGCGAGCAATATCAAATACATCAGTAGTGACACGCTAAAACTACCTTACACAGTATCCAAAGACAACACTCAAGCAAACAACATACCAACAATGTACCGCGAATGCGCCGTCGCCGATGTCCGACTTACCACGAGGGATCCACGGGAAACGACCCGCGGCTGCCGTCCCCCACGGAACTGTCAAACGCGAAAGGGACTCGTTACCGTTTCCCATGCGCCGACCCAGCTTCACCGCCGGGTGGCGCTGCTGGCGCTACCGCGCTTACCTTAACCCGCGCGAGACCAGCGCCACTTCTAACTCGGCGGCTGTTAAACCTAAATGCGGCTTATCCGCGAGATGCGCGCGCGCCATGAGGCGCAAACGATCTCACAGGGGGTGATAGCACCCCCCCACATTTGAGATTAAAGCCGTGGGTTCTTCGTGTATTAGCAATATACACCTTTGCTACTTTCGCGAATAGAAAGAAGGTTTTTCTTTGTCAATCAAAAGTTAGTGGGCTATAACGTTCCAAAACAAAGATATCATTATGAGGG
Organism: Rhipicephalus appendiculatus; assembly: GCA_030522465.1. NCBI lineage: Eukaryota > Metazoa > Arthropoda > Arachnida > Ixodida > Ixodidae > Rhipicephalus > Rhipicephalus appendiculatus. The sequence goes on from JALIZH010016643.1 coordinate 3,216, forward strand.
ACGCCGTTGTGCAGGGCTGCGGAAATTTCGACCACCTGAGGTTCTTGAACATGCACCTAAATCTAAGTAAACGGGCTCGCGCATTTTCGCCTCGACCGAAAAAGCAGTCGCCGCGGCCGGCATTCGATCCGGCAAACTTCGGGTCAGCAGTCGAGCACCATAATTGTGGCGGGTAAAGTTTTCCGATAGCTGGAGGACATCGGAGTGTTACGCGTTCGAAGCGTTTTCGGTATACATCGTAAGTCTGTCAGTGCATATTTTGGATGTAACAAAATATAATTATCAAGTTGGCTTTGGCATCCCACGTGAGACCAGAAGTTCTCGTGACACATTTTGAATGAAGACACTCCACAGCAGTATCTGTCATGGAAAGCGGAAAGTCATCCCCCCTCGAACCCAGCTTACCTTTTGGATGTGATGTTTCATGCTTATCTGTTTCTTTAGTTTTGCGCGCAAGAAAACAGTTGCCTCCGCTTTTTCTTTTACGGCGCAGCGTAAAACACGGGGGCAGCCAATACAGCGCTTCATTTCGCAGTCAGGCAAAAACGTTCTTTGAGCCGCATTAGAGTTTAAAAAAGAAACAGACAATCACCACTCATCACACGCAAGGAAGAAACGGTCCACTTTTTGTATTTCAGATGTCGTGCCTTTTTTTTCCGGATCAGATTCTTCGGCGATTCGCCTTCGTTCAAGTTTCGTCACTTCGTCACAGAAAGTTCCAGTCTGACGTAACGCAGCGGCCCACGGAGTAAGGAATATTATGCAGTGGCCACATTTCCTGCGCGCCCGAATGTTCAATTTCGATATCGCCTAGATCAGGGCCTTCACGTTAGATTATTAATTTCTCAAATTATTTGCGTTTTTCTTAGATTTCTAAGGAAATGGGTATGCCGGAACGTGTGACAGTCAACTACTTTCCCACATAAGCCACTACCTTTAAGTGAAAAGAACATAACGGGAAGGAAAAGGAGGATGGCGACTGGCGACGAAAAATTCATAAACAGGGTGTGTGTGCTGGAGGGGACGTTTCGGCAAATGGGCTTGTCTTATTGAAGGCTGCAACGGTTGCAACCTTGAAGAAGACAAGTCCACTTGTCGAAACATCGGCTCCAGCACACGCCCCCTGTTTTCCTTCAAGTCAATAATTAAAGAGCTAATTGGCGTATTTTTACTAATTATGAGTTTCTCTTAATGAAGGACTGCACTACGACGTGAAGTCGATAAAGATTTCGAAAACTCAGCGCCATATTTTTATCTTTCTCCTTCTCTTTCAACATTTCTTACTCTATACCATCGTACCTCTCTCCTTTGTGTCTTTCCTCACTTAGTCCTCCTCGGTGGAACAGTGGTTACGGTGCTCGGCTGCTGACCCAAAGGTCACGGGTTCGATTCCGGCTGCGGCGGTCGCATTTCGATAGAGGAGAAATGGTAGACGCCCGTGTACTGTGCGATGTCAGTGCACGTTAAAGAACCTCAGATGGTCCAAATTTCTGGAGCCCTCCACTACTGCGTCTCTCGTAATCATATCGTGATTTTGGGACGTAAAACCCCAAAGTAGCAACTCAAAGATTTCTGTGCTCCGTCTAAATATTCTGCCTTTCAATGAAGGATCTTGTCTTTCTCGCTCTTTATTATCAGTCACCTAGCGCTTACAATTTCGTCATAACAAAGCAGGCATCGTTGCACTAAAGCCCTAAAACTGTAAACCCAGTGGCACGCTTGCACAACGTACATACAACGTCGTCAGAGAAGTCCATAGACTTGTTCCTGCAAAACCAACAGTGGAAGTGCGATGTAGCAAGCAGAGCACTATCACCGCAGCAGTATATCCGGGCACCGCCACGCCATCGTAATACAATATCAGGAAAAACTACCCTGCGTCTGCGAAAGGTGCAATTAGGTTCTTGCGCAAGGGCCCAATTAAATGCTGTCGCCTATCCTCGCGCTTACGGACATGTCGTAGCTTAAAGGCCGGTATATGAACACATATTGCTGCAGCAGTCGATGGCCTGACGGTATATAGTATGGCCTAAAGACAGCCCGAAAAGTGTAGATCTAACTTATGCAGCCGGGGTCACGTTGTATGAGAGGGTTTCTTAGTTCCTATAGCTAAAGTATTAGGTTGCTTGGTATCTCCCCGCTCCTACCTCGTGGAGACTTCCGCATCTTTGAATTCGGGTACGAGCCGTCCCTGTAAGATGTCATACATTTGAGATAACCAGACACTATTACGAACGCCTTATAACACTAAATAAAGTTTGACTGCCCTTCTAGCATTTCAAATATGGAACGAAGGTACACAACATAACAACAATAAATCACTTCAGTCTTGCACAGTGTCTCTTGACAACTTTATTTTTTTCTTCATTTGGCCAAAAAGGTTAATAATATCTGGGGTTTAACGTCCCAAAACCACGATATGATTATGAGAGACGCCGTAGTGGAGGGCTCCGGAAATTTTGACCACCTGGGGGTTCTTTAACGTGCACCTAAATCTAAGTACACGGTCCTCAGCATTTTCACCTCCATCGAAAATGCAGCGCGCCGCGGCCGGGATTCGATCCCGCGACCTTCGGGTCAGCAGTCGAGCGCCATAACCACTAGACCACCGTGGCGGGGCTGGCCAATAGGGTTCGGTTAGTGTGGTGAACGGAAGGAAGGGTTGATTTTTTCTACTTAACGCCAAAACATTAGCAATGGTGCGTGCTAAGCTTCCAGTATACACGCCGGACAGCAGTAGTTGAGACACCACGTCGCGCTGATTCCATTAGTTGCATTCTCGCACGTCGTAATTACGTGGCCTCAATATATAGCCTTTGCTGTTGTGACAATAGTAGTGATGCCTGTAACCCCAGCAGCACGCCAAGACCTCGAGCCCGCATATTCTGGCTATTTCGGCAAAGAACAACATTCGTTGCGAACGGGCGGTGCATGTGCGCCGTACGGCCATGAACTCGTCCGTATGTTGCAAATGTTCCCAGTTTTCAACTTGCGAACGTTTCTCTGTCAGCGTCAGGGTATATCAGCATCGTATCAGCCCCCCGCCACCCCCTCCCCCCCCCCCCCCCCCCATTTGCCCTGCACTAGTTATCTGGGACATACTTTGCAACACTGGTAAACAGAACGTAACTCATTCCGTCCTCAACGGGCCGACGGCAGGTAGGCGGCGGCGGCGGCCATCAGACAGGTGTGAACGCTGCTATGCATGCTTCGTCATTGCTATTGCTTTGACACTCTTTCTCCCGTTTATGCACCTTTCGCATGTAATTTATAGGTCGCATCAACTTCTGGGACCACTCTTACCAGCGCAGGGGTGGAATCACACTTCTCCGGCCAAAAACTATTCACGCAAGCAACTAACCAAAGCGCGCCGCAGTTTGTATTGCCATGCTTCTTTCTTCAGAGCGGTTTCCTATATATAATAATATGTGGGGTTTTACGTCCCAAAACCACGATATGATTATGAGAGACGCCGTAGTGAAGGGCTCCGGAAATTTTCGACCATCTGGTGTTCTTTAACGTGCACTGACATCGCACAGTACGCGGGCCTCTACCATTTCGCCTCCATCGAAATGCGACCGCCGCGGCCAGAGCGGTTTCCTCTGCGAAGCATTTTATAGCTTTACATTCTATAATAATAATATGTGGGGGTTTACGTCCCAAAACCACGATATGATTATGAGGGACGCCGTAGTGGAGAGATCCGGAAATATTTACCATCTGGTGTTCTTTAACGTGCAGTGACATCGATAGAGTTACATTTTGCGTGCCCAAACGGTCATTCAAGTACCTAGAGGCCCATTTGGGCGCCCAAATCCTCACGCTCTGCTTGCGTTCGTTTGTATAAGTTCCCCAACTTTGAGTGCGGAAAATATCTGCCCTATATTTTATTATACAATGCGTCTTTCACGGCAGAAAAAGCAAAGACGAAGAGCCTCTGAGAGTCTGGCAGCGAGTGTGTCTATATCTCTGGTGCCTCAAGCCTTAGAAACGAGCCAGGAGCATGGTTTCAATACACCGATTTTCAACACCACCACTAGAAATTTGGTCGAGCAGGAAGAATACGGGATTTGGGCCGAGTGCCAAATTAGTTTCATAATTTAATTGCAACAGCTTACGTACATCGCCTCCTCACTTTTTTTTTTTAGCCGCGTGATTTGAATGCTCCCTACATGACATGGTCTTGAGCTCCGGCCGAAAGACCATTACTGTAAACGTTTTTTAAATGCGAATGCATTTCATCGTCGGGCTATGTCAGGCATCCGGCGTTGTGCGGCGTTGGCGTTGTCCGCGGCAGGAGTTTTCTCTCCGCTCTGAGTGGAGAGGAGGAGCGCGCTCTGACGCGTGAGGGCGCTCGCATCGCAGGAGCTCGGCAAAAAAAAAAAAGAGAGTGAGGGGAGAGGATGAGCGCGCTCTGACGCGTGAGGGCGCTCGCATCGCGGGAGCTCGGCGGAGCTATATATGAAAAAAAAAAATTTTAAAAAATAAAAAAAATAAAAAAAACACAAAAAAATGCAAAAAAAAAAAAAAAGCCGCTGCGCCGTGCTCCCGACCGGGCTGCAGAAATTAGGCGCCTTTTCCTTCTTCGAACCACAACCACCATATATAAATGGAGTGAAGCGCGCGCGAAATGCATTCGCATTTCCTCACGATTCCCCTTCGGGGAGGTGGGGGCATTTTTCAGTTGTGACACGTTATGGGAGAGAACTTAAAGGGGTCTTGAACCTCTTTTCCAAGTAATAATCGATTGACCACAGTATCGGAGTTTATAGCCTAACAAATTGTTCGTCGCGAAAATGTTTCGAATCCATCTCAAGCGAGCGGGGGTTACAGGGATTTGTCGCACGCTTTAAGCGCTTTCTTTCTTCTTTCCTCCCGACAAGCGTGCTGGTAGCAACATAGGGGAGATAACAACAGGGAAAGAAGCTGCGTCACGCACGTGTACCACGATCTTGAACACACGTCTCCAGGGGCGTAGCCAGAAATTTTTTTCGGGGGGGAGGGGGGGGACCTCCTTCATTTCGGGTGGGCAGGGGGGGGCACTTCCTTGAAATGGTCATTTTTCGCTCTGTATGCCATGGCGACAAAGAATTTCAGGGGGGGGGGCACGTGCCCGGTGTGCCACCCCCTGGCTACGCCACTCCACGTCACGAAGCGCAATCGCTCTCTCCCGGTGATTCCGGAGCGCGCTGTGCAACATTAGCAGAACGCGGCGCCCGGTACGTGGCGGCACCTCGTGGCAAGAAGCGCACCAGATACAAACGCCGATCTTGATTTATGTCCGCTGTCGGCCAAAAGCAGCAATCAGTTGGGTCATGAAACATATGCGGTATGACGGCCATATGAAGAGGGCGATTATGCGTCTCTGCATGAAGAGAGTGCGCTTGAGAAAGTGGCAACTTCGCGCTCCACTTGAGAACTCTCCTTGCCGCGCACGCCTGCAATATTTGGCTCAACTGTTCACAGCAGCACCTGTGAACAGTTGAGCCAAATATTGTGTGTGCTTTTCACCAAGCACCAGATGAGGTTTAGGACTCCTTTACTACTATGCACCAGAATGTTTCAGTCCTTTGGAAATCTTCTTCACGTCAAAACTCAATGACGCTTTAAGGAGCACAAAGGTACAGTTATATAATGTTTTGATGTCACTTTTCTACTGCATAAATGTACTTTAGAGAGCGAAACGGCTTCGTGAGTTGTGTTCTTCAGTGAGTTGTCGCACTATCTGCCGGCGCTCACGGTCGTGCAAGTCTTATGAATAGGGTTTTGGTAGGCCTAATGTTTTAAAATGTGTATGTCTTTCGAGGAAATAAGAAAGCAAGAAAGGAGGAGCAGGGGAGGAGGGTATGACTGCTTATTTTTTTTCTTCCCACACCTAGTGCTACCACATTTTTTCTGGAAGCAGGAACGTCCAATATCATGCAAAGAAGGCTGTTTGTCTTATACCTCGGTGTGTTTTAGTGGCTGTGTAAATTTCGTGAACGGTATTCATCACACCGATCGTACGCAGGGGAGTAATCTCGAACACTCTTCGTCTTCCTACTGTTTTCAGACGTTTGGTTTCCGTTCACGAGAATGGCCAGATGCACTCGGTCCGACGTGACAGCTTGCTTCTGGCTTAGCGCGTTTGCGGAAACCGAACTTCTACGACATTGTCTGATACTGTAATCATCACACGTCGAGCTCACATCGTTGAATTCCACGAATCCATGCCGCACACATGCGTCGGTGAGCTGCGGGTAACGGCGTGCACCCCTCCATAGTCGTTATCCGTCCACTCAGTCGAAGAATGTCGCAATTAAGGCGGCGCGCAGCGTCGTTCTGAACCGCCCGGAGCTCTAGCTAGCCGACACGCCACGTTCGGATAGCGTATATGGCGATAGCGACCGCGGCGTTGAGTGACCCTCCAAAGACGCAGAAGGTCGCCGGCAGTTCCTGCGGCGGTGCGAAGGCTACAAACTTTCCGCGCGTGCTTGAGAAGTGTTTAGTGGGGCGCGCGCGCTGGTAATCCTCCACTGACCGGTGCCTCTGGCTGCGAACGAATAAATGATCTCGCGTCCGCGCGTAGATAAGCATCTGTGGCCGATTATAGGGCAACGCGTGCTCCCTGGGCTACGGAAAGAGCTGAGTAAACGCACAATCGCACAAACATCACTCCCTTTTTGGCGGCATACTCTGTATTCAACGAACGCTCACCATCAATTCGTTTTGTATAGCGCTGATGGCGGAGAATTCGACGGCCGATGTCGTCAGCTGCAATGGCATTTTTGTCTTGGCACTGGTTAGTTAACGGTAATCAAATAACTGTACATAATACGCTTCAGTTTGGCCCGAACCCGGGCGCTTTAGGTTCTGATAGCTGCTCTGTACAGGCAAGCGTCAGAGAGGCGAGTCACAACAGAAGACAGGCAGGAGTGGCGACTCGTTCGATAAGCTGGTCCACATCTCGTCGAGTCAAGCTCCGTGTAGCAACAAACGTATCTCGCTTTCCTGTTAAACACCTTGCGTCTGACATAAGGTCTTATACGCTCTCATTTGTCACTGCATGGAGTCACCGATATCGGCAGTTGGGAACCCGAAGTATATGACATGACATTAAAGGTAGCGAAGACCTATGCGGTTTTAGGCTCGCCGAATTCCACACGCCCATGGAGCGCCACCTAGTTTTCACCTGTATACAACATAGGAGCGCAGCTACGATGAGCGAGGTTCTTTAGGAGTGACAGAGGCGCCCCTAGAGAGTCCAGGATCAGCCTTCTGGCGATTTTATGCCTTTCCAGCGCTTAAGCGGAAGAGGTGAAAACAGGCAGATACGGAAAGAAAAGGGGACAATAAAAACGCTAGAAATAAGTATCAGCGTTCTTACTGTCCGTGTCGTTTTCTTTCTTTTTTCTTTCCGTATCTTCATGTCCTTTTTTTTATTTTTCTTAAGCGCTTGAATCAGTATAAGAATCAGTTCATTCAAAAGATTACAAGATCTTAATATGCAGAAGGAGGTCCCGATGTCAAGGATTGCAATGGGACCTGCTTTACAAACTATTAAAAACAGGCTACAACAGGTAATTACTAGAGGCCGGATTTTTAGGCACTAAAAAATCGTGTTTTAGGCGCCAAAAATAGGCAGGAAAAACACAGTTTTAGGCCCCCAAAAGCGTAAATATAGGCACAATAAATTTTTACAAAAGCTCAAATTTTCGAATAAGGACGTGCGCGACCTGGTCTACGACAGGAAAGCAAACAAATGTTATATTTTATGATTGTACGAAGGCGTTAATGATTTAACATAGCCATGCAATGGTCCCTTTTCGGGCACGGTTTCCAGAACACGGTCTCTCCTTTTATTGTCCAGAATGGTAAGTTAAGTGTCCACCATCGAATAAACACACTCCTGGGTCTGCTTCTTTTCGGCATGGCTGGGAAGGGCAGCACAGGATTCAATAAGCCAGACCGCTAAAACGCCAGAAGGGTCTGTTATCCTTGTATTGGCCGGGTCTAATAGCGCAGAGTCAATTTCTCCTCTTTGTGTGAACACCATAAAGGGCCCGTTACCAGGTTTGAGCGTTTCGAGCTAGAAGTGTAATGCATGCATTGCGCTAACGATCACGTCTGCCAAGATTTGCAACGCTACGCTCCCCGGAAGGAGGTGAAATGTCAGACTGAATGCCTAGTGCCCTTTATCTCACGGGCGCGCGCACCAATGTGGGGGAGGTGAAGTTCAACAAGGAATGGTCCTGTGTATGTCACAGTAGTACATGAAACTGCGAGAATCATTCGAGGCTACATGTGTAATTTGTGCAACTGTTGCTTGAATAGAAGAATGAAAGTTAATAGAAATATTAAAACATACAAACGGAATGTGTGCGCACTTTTCTTTAGTTTTTTCTTCGAATCGAGAGCGATGCGAGACTTAGCTGCCTATATTTCTTTTGAGTTCGTGTTCTCGCCGTTCCCGCGTCGTGCCGGCGACAGCCCTGACAACGCTTAGCATGTTTTTGGTGCATCGTTCCTTAAAGCAGTTCCAGCTGTGCGACACGCTGTGTCGTGGTAAGGATACAGGATCCATGCCAGCCTCTCCAAACGCATAGACGGATCCATCCCACAGAAACAGGCAGTACACTATAGAGCGAACGCCGAAACGATACAACACCGCTTGTGCGCACGACCTGGCTTGGGCATGTCATGTGCACATAGTGTAATCTTGCGTGCGCATGGCGTGTTGATGCGTCAACGTCGTGTGACCTTCCGGCTCCGAGTTTCTTTGATACCGAAGAGGGCAGGGAAGGAATTTGGCTTGCGAGTGGCAAGGGTTTCAAGCTCATCTACCGGCATCATGCTTTCGCGGCTCGTAATGAACCAATTAAAAAGTTCTTGTCGTACAAAGCTCTTCATTGGGCACGCGATCACTTCCAGTATCTGACTAAAATTTCTAATGTGATCTGGTGAAGCGCCCTTTAAGAGTAAATTACAAACGAAACAAAAGCCATGTGCGCATCTGATTTTTTTTTTCACCTACTTTCAATTTTCCCCTGACGGCACTCCATGGTTTGGCATTCGCTCTCCATATTCCTGCTGCTGCGCGCAGGCACCTCCCTGTTTTCTGCCCCCCACCACGCCCAAGTCTTCAAGGAGGTGCTTCAATTGCATGGGAACACTGGACTGGAAAACCGGCGGTAAAAGCCGCCCACCACGTCCTCGGCCATAGACGTACGCCACTCTCCTCTTCTTCCCCTCTCCTCTTCCCGCCTTCCCGCCGGGGACGTGCTCCCCATTTAGGGTTGCAGAAATAGCGTCCTTTCCTCTCGCCTGCTCCAACCGCTCGCGCCATGTCAGTGCGGTGGGGTAAGGTGGCCGGCGCGTCCCATTTCACTGCTGCTACCGGTTGCTTCCCGGATGCTTGTTGAACTAGGGAACTAGGTTGTTGCACCCCATAAAGTTCCGAAACGTCAATTTTGCCCGATAACATGAATTACGGTCTCAAACTGTACTCGACAGCAAAATTTGAGGCTAAATAGCGTTCATATAGGCACCAATTTTGAAAATAGGCATTTATGGGCACTTATAGACATTTAGGCACAAACCCCAAAAATAGGCATTTATAGGCAGTATAAAAACACTATAAAAAGCCCTCCTTTACCCCTAATTCATGCTCATATATCAAAGTGGCGCGATAGGAACGCAAGGAAAAAAATAGGCATTTGCCTATAATCCGGTCTCTAGTAATTACAATAAACAATAGCTCGTTTCTGCATTTTAAGTATACTTAATGAATATAAAGCGTGCAAATAATAGCCATATAGGAATAGTAATAGCCATATAAGAAATGCATCAAAGTTCGGTACTCCATCTAGCCCAGATCTAGCCCAGATAACTGTTTTAAATCTCTGGCGCTTCATCGGAAGCTGAAGAAAGCGTCGGAGACCCCCCCCCCCCCCTCCTTACCGGACGCCGTCCGTCCCCGGCGAATATTCCCGAGATGAAGCTTGAAAATGTTGCCGTTCCATCTTTATAGCAAGCGCGGCCAACTTACGCGGAGCGTATGCACACGGGGACATTTTTGCGTCTCGGACACTCTTGCGTCGTGATAAGCGATCCCAGATGTATCGGAGAGAGAACCACTTGCGTCCTGCCGCAAACTTGATAATACTGTGAGCTCTTGAGCACAGAAGTGAGACTGCAGCACTTTCTTCCCCTGTTCCATAGAGATGACACACTTCGATGAAGGACGTCTATTGCGACCGCCCATGCATTTGTCCATGTCACCACAGTGCGATTGTACGAGACGGGCACCGTTCGTTTCTCACGCCGCGGTTTATTTTTTTGCTTACTTCCTATTTTCCAATCCAGAATAAAGAAACTGCGACAAGACTACGGCCGAAATCCGCACACAAGATACACCGATGCAGCGAAATATCCAGGAATCTTAGCCCATGCTGTAAGCGTAGTCGGTAGCAAAGGCAAAGAGAGAACGGCAGCTAGCATCTTAACTGCAGAAATCGATACGGCAGAAGAAACAGCCATAGCCCTAGCAATTTCAACCTGTGCTGAGACAGCAATAATACTAACCGATTCCCAAGCAGCTTGTCGAAATTTTCAGAAAGGCATAATTTCCAGGCAAGCCTTAGAAGTTCTCACCGCTGCAGCAAAGAAGAACCTGCCAGAAATGTTCATCGTTTGGACTCCCGGTCACGAGTCCCTGATGGGAAATGAGGCAGCCGACGCTTCCGCCCGAGCTCATGTTCACCGGGCTTTCCCACCGGACGCACTGAGGAGGAAGGAAGATGTGCCGAAAAAGTACAGTGAAATATTGCAGCACTACAGGCTAGACAGAAGAATTTATCCGCCAGCTCACCCCAGCCTGACTAGGGAAGAGGCAGTAATTCTCAGGAAGCTGCAAACGAACACTTACGTTCATGGCACACTACTTCACCGTATCTCACCAACTGAGTACTCGTACAACTGCAAGTACTGTGATGTCCCGGACACCCTATGCCACATGGTATGGGGATGCAGACAAAACCCAAGCGCCGCCGCACTAACCGAAGAGCAGTGGGAGGCCAAGTTATCGGACCCAAGCCTGAAGAATCAGCGAAGCTTGGTTCAACGGGCGCGGGAGATGGCGAAGGCCCGCGGCTACCTGGAATAAGGAGGCCGCCCACCTTGGGCGCACAGTGCGCTTGCTCGCAATAAAGTTTATTCTCTCTCTTACTTCCTATTTAGGTTTAACAATCAGCGGGGATAGAAAGAAGAGAGAGTGTGTGTACGTTACGCAGGCGCGAAGAGTTGAGGAGGTGAGTGCTGGAAGAGAGTACCGTCGAGAGCTATACGAGTGACAAATACAGATTGTTGGCTGGCCAGTTGGTACATACTGAGCCAGAAACAGCGCGCCCTAGACGGGACAAAAAGTTACACGAAGCACACACCACGGCCGGTCTAGAGGCGCGCGCTCGCTCCCTCCTTTTACGGCCTGAGCAGCCACCGCAAGTACAATGGAGTTCTTTCTATACACTGACGACGGCGCGCTCCGCGTGAGGGCGTCGCGAGCCAACCCTTCAAAGAGCGTTTCACCGCATACGCTTCGGATTATAAAGCAGCTGTTCCCGGCCCCTTTCTCGTGCTAATTACTTTTTTCGCTTACAGGAAGCGGTGGGAGTAGTAGAGGTGCGTGTGGGGACAGTCTGGCTTTCTCCGCATTCATGCACTCGGCAAATGATGACGCACACGCAAGGCTACCAGAATTTTTTAAAGGCTCGACCACCTTATAATCAATGAATTCGAAAATGCCTGAGGCCCAGATTTAGGTGCACGTTAAAGAACTCCAGGTGGTTGAAATTTCTGGAGCCTCCTCTATGGTGTCCATCATAATCATATTATAGGTTTGGCACGTTAAACAACAACAATTATTATTGTCACCACATTATGCCGCAAACACAACAGTGAATGCAGACGACTTGGAGTCACAAGAAACATGCGCGATGAATTCACGCTTTTCCGCGACATTACGACCGCACCATAACAGATTGCCATTGTTTTACGCAGTAAATCCCAACTCTTTGGTTGACAATGGTACAGACGGCATGCTGATGCATATTTTGGTTGACAATGGTACAGACGGCATGCTGATGCATATATAACCGAGGGCGTCCTTTTGCTCAGTTTCCACAATGAGACGTGCAATCTGATCCTTATGGCGAGCCGATCACTCGTGTGGTTGCCCATGTTGTTGCTTTCCTCTGTGTGGCTCATAGTTAATGCAGGGGGATCGGCCGAGTAGTGGGTGAATTTTCTCAATATTTTCTGTAGTGTAGCATTCGTAGAAGCTACAGTTCAAAATATTCATCCCATTTTTCGCCGTTACTGAAAACGAAAAAAACAGACTTTGTTATGAACTCGTCTATGCTTCCCCGAGCAACAGAAGCGGGTGCATCAGTGGTTTATTTTTCCTCTTTGACTCCGGCGTGCATTTTAAGATTCTTCTCATGTGTTTACACCTGCGAACCCACCATCTTTTCCTTATTTCTATACTTCCGTGCCTGTCTTAGACTGTATCAGTACCTGCTATTTCATGTTTTTTTAGCTTGTGTTTTTCTATCTTGAACAGTTTATTATTATTATTATTATTATTATTATTATTATTATTATTATTATTATTATTATTATTATTATTATTATTATTATTATCCCTGCTACGGTGATTTTCACTCCGAGATAAGTGCAAAAAACAGTGGCCGTCCCCATTGACTTTCAACTTTTTGCAGTATTTATTTATTACAGTGCCTTCAGTAAAAAAGAACAAATTTTATTATCTTCAAGTGCCGCGACGGCCGGCATGAGTATTTGAAATAAATGTTTTCTAAACCATTTTTGAACAAGTTATACGTAATTTTTTTCTGCCCATCGGAGATCACGCGGCCGAGGCCTTCTGAGTGCGACACACGATCGCACATGCGCGTCAAATGCAGTACTCAGCCTCCTACTCATTTCTCGACGCTACAGAAAAAAAAAGAAAAAAAAAGAAGTTTTCTTATGACCACGGCGATGCTTTCCCGCGCAACATAAACGGGCAGATCAGCGGCTTGCGCCTCCCCTTCCGAAAAGTGGAAATCACTGCTGTTATTCTATATGCTTGCCACCATGTTCACATCGCATTTGTTCCGTGAAGTGACTTCAAAAGGGACCACGGCAAGTTCGAAGCCGAGAATTCCCTGCGCGCGCGCTAGCCTCCGCAGCCGCCGGCGGCGGGTTAAAGTCCCTACGGCGGGTTGGCTCGGAGCGCCCCCGCCAAACTGCGGCGATAGGTAGCAACAGCCCCCCGTGCGCAGGCCGTAAAGGAAGGGAGCGAGCGCGCGCCTCCAGAGCGGCCGTGCACACACACACAGCGCTGTTTTAAATAGTTCCCCAAGTTTTCTGCGAAAACTCGAAGAATGTCGTCGGCATCTTGCCCATTTTTTTTTGCACCTTTTGAATAATAAGGTAGTCGTCGAGGAATCGGAATAGCTTTTGCACTGTGCTGCCTTTCAAAGACGGATGTAGACCTCTGTCATGGCGAGCTAGAACAAGCTCACTCAGCTTGGGCGCAATACATGAGCCGATGCAGAATTCTGATGTGCAGTCCTTCTTCGAACTTTATGAATGTGGAGCGCAGGTAAAGTAGAGCAACTCAATGAAGCCTTCAACGCTGATCCCGCATTCATTTTGAAAACCGATAGCACCCAAATTGTCAATGGCCTCCTCAACAGCTTCACAAATGGATTCATGTGGCAGTGAATAAAATAGATCCTTCAGATCTATTGAAAAAACGCTCACTGCTTTGGGTTTCTCAGTTTCCAGGAAGGCGGAGACATCTTGCGCTTTTCTGACAAGAAAAGGGTAACCGACAGACAGCTGGGCTAGCGATCGCTGCAAGAACAGCCCTGCGCAATGCTGCCAAGTGCCTCGCTCTGAAACAATAACCCTGAATGGGCGTTCGGGCTTGTGGGTCTTGGCGGAGAAAAATACCGCGAGGCAAGAGTGCTGGCTCTTCTTTATCGACGCAGCAACCTTGCCTAACTTCAAGTCTTCGCACCACTTCAAGGCTTGCTTATTTACTTTTTCAGGGTCTACGTCATGAACACGATGAAAGCTGCTGGTGATTGCTTCTGCGCTGTTTTTCGCTCAGAGTGACAAATAATCGGCGCCTATACGGACAATTATAGCTGAAAGCTGCAAAGGGTTCTAAAGAGACGCTTTTCATGTGCGCTATCATCTGGTGTAAACAATATTGAGGACCGTAAGCACAGAACTTCCCTTCCGTAAAAGCCATCCGCGATTCGCTGTCTTCTATAGCACACACGTGACCTGCCTTAGTTTTTTTCGTCACATATTATTTTTGTCATCTATTACTGAGCCATTTTTATAGTTTTTTCCTATTGTGTATTTTTATACGGCTTGTTTGTATTTATCGTTTTATTGTTTGCTCGATTGCTTGCAAGCATGAATTTTTATTTACGTGCTATATGTTTGCCGATTGATTTTGCTCCTTCAGCTCTCTCTTTTATAACCTACTCATACATAACCTGAGAGTATTCAAAATAAAAAAGAACCGTAAGGGAATTAAGTGATTGCAGTAAAACAGCGCCAGCGAAAACAAGGGACCAGATGAGGAGGAACGACGCGTACACAAGGAGCACTAACAACGGAAAGTTTATGCAGTAGTTGCGCAGAATAAATACTGGTTGTTCATGAAGAAACAGAAGACTGAAATTTACAAGAGATATGACAGGGCATCTCACGGTCACTCCTACTGCACGTGCAAAACGGCTCCTGTTAGAAATCTGACATCTTTCTCAGAGAGCGTAACAGATGCCGTGCTGACACAGGATTCCACGAGCATTTTTATCTTTAAAGCTTCAACAACCTGCCTTGTTAATCTGTCAGCTGATTTGGGCATGATGATAGCGTTTTCAAATCAAGATGTCCATCCGCAGTCCCTACAATGAATACCTGGTTGCCATGATACCACTTTTGTTGTGTTATACTTGTTCTATTTTAATCCTTGTCTTTAATTTTTGTCTTATTTTCTGCAAGAAAGCACACACATTGCTCAGAATTTTTTGCTTTGAAGGGATCCTCTACCATCAATTTTTCTATGTGCTGCTTCAGGTACAAAGATAAGGATTTCTGCCATGCTCTTGAGCATGGCAGAAATTCTTCAATATAATTGTTTGGGTTTAAGGTCCCCAAACCACGATATGATTATGAGAGATGCCGTAGTGGAGGGCTCCGGAAATTTTGACCATCTGATGTTCTTTAACGTGCACTGACATCGCACAGTACCCGGGCATCTACCATTTCGCCTCCATCGAAATGTGACCGCCGCGGCCGGGATCGAACCCGCGACCTTCGGGTCAGAAGCCGAGCACCGTAGCAGCTGTTCCACCGAGGCGGACCACGATATGATTATGAGAGACACTGTAGTGGGGTGCTCCGGAAATTTCGACCACCTGGGGTTCTTTAACGTGCACCTAAATGTAAGCCCACAGGCCTCAAGCATTTTCGCCTCCATCGAAAATGCAGGAGCTGCGGGGGCAGAAATCCTTATCTTCCTTTCGCTGAGGCTGTTTCATTGCATGCAAGTATGAACCAACTAGCCCAAAAATACATTTTCGCAAGGACTTAAATAATCTTGTAATCACGTCGAACAATCACGTAACTAATGCACCTCCGTGCGCTAATCAGTGCTAAACGAAAGCTTTTACTTAATAGAAGTCGCGTGTGCTCGTATATTCATACACACAAAACTATTACGTTAGAAATGTTCGTGAGAGGAAAAATTCTGCGAGTCCCGATGCCATCAGTGAGGGCGGTCGGCCAGCGGCATAGAGCTCTTACGGACGAAAGGCTCTGTGAACTCAGCCCCTGGATATACGAGTGCCTACACATCACGGCATACATAGCCATGTGGTACACATTGCAGTGGCAGCGAGTGAGGTTGACAGAAACAAAACAGAGCAGGACGTCCGAAACAATTCGTTTCCATACCATAAAGAGCACTGCAGCGGAACTTCTGGTCACTGTACAATATGTGAAAGTCACGTGACCCGAGGATAATCATACGCTGCAGAACCATACGCCGCTGCCCACTCTGGTTCTGGCAGCAGTGGATGCAGGAAACATGGTGTGAACCGCAAAGTGGCACGGATTAGGTTACTGCCCTCCAGTGAAACGAGCCTACCAGTGACTGTGGCAAAATAGCGATACCTTATTCAACGCCAGGCGGTACGTTTCCCTCTCATTCAAACTTTGGCGGCGTCTTGACACAGTACGTGGTGTTTCTGCGCTGTTCACGTGACTGCCCCGCGTGTGACGTCGATCAGAAGTGCCGATACTGCGCTCTTCAGGGCGCAGAGAAACGCGTCAGACCAACGATGCAACTAGGCGAAAAAGATGAAGCACGGGAAGCTGTGCTTCTTTCGAGGAAGCTGTAACAAAAGGTCTCCAGCGATATGCACCCGGAAGTAAAACTTGGTCGCCATCTCGCCAGCAACGACAAGTAAAGCAGATGGATGAGCACGCGCGAACTAAACAGCAATGAGGGCCTCATTTTTACAAGCTTCCAGCCGGTCACGCAGATTTAGATACTGTCGAGCGTTTCTTCTTCTCCGCACCTTTTATTCCGTACGCTTTTATGGTCGTTAATTTGAATAATGACATTCTAGTTATTGTTTTCGATGATAATGTTTAAATGAAAGTTACTTCTATTATTTTCACTTTCTTTCTTTCTTTCTTTCTTTCTTTCTTTCTTTCTTTCTTTCTTTCTTTCTTTCTTTCTTTCTTTCTTTCTTTCTTTCTTTCTTTCTTTCTTTCTTTCTTTCTTTAACTTGAGTGAACGCTACGAGGGGTACGGGTATTATTTCACCCACACGCCCGCTCTTGCTGTTAGCTTTGTCTGTGACATACTACTTTTGCAGTTCCCACCTTTTTCTTTTTTCTTATTGGAGAAATTTTGCCGCAAACAATATGCGGCAACATTTGCAGTGGAGTGTCATACAAGTACATGTTGTCGTGTTTGACCAACGAATCTATTGTTTGTTATCCAGCGGGAGAACTCGTCTCGAACTTTTGGTCTTAGTTTTCCCCAGTGGAGCCACGCAAAGATATGTCGTAATTATATAGACACAGGTGCAAGGGTGCTTATAAAACACGTCATGCGGTTGCGGCTGCGGTCTCAGAGCTTATCGTTACTGTTCAGTGACACTGATAGCAACTTACAGCAAGCGACTGGACACCTCTGCCGAGAAAGTGTTAAGGTACGCTAAATTGTAGACATGCCGAATACTAGTAATGTTCGACCCTGGAAAGAGAAATGGTTTCATTCATGGTGTTCCTTCAGAGGTTTGGCAACCAAACCGAAGAAGCGAATAAAGGTAACCTTATGTTTGGCATATACACCGCATACATATACATTATGACCCTGATGTTGAACTTTTCACCACATTGGTACATACACCATGGTACATACAGTGGGCAACAGGGCCATAGCCTCAGAGCCAGTGGCTAGCTGGAACCTTCAGGGGTGACACGCTGGCAGGCGAGAAGAAAACTCTAACCTAAGTCCGAGCACACACTGAATGTCCTGGCTCGTGGCCCATGGCGCTATTGCCACCGCACGCTAGCCGAGTGCCATGGGCGCTAGCTGCTTCTCCAAAATATATGGGGAAAAGATAATGAGATGAAAGCCGCATTCAAGAAGTTTGAAAATCATCACTGCATCAGATAAAAAGTAGCGCAGAAGGGAATGATACAGCAATGTTTAATGTAACTCAATTAATATTTTATTGAGCGCTTTTTACAGATATAGAATTTGCAGAGTACGCACGAGGCTAACAGTTCAGAATATAGGACGGAAAGAAAGATATAACTCAGTAAAGAGAGCGATAAATATTTGTAACAGCTATCACTTGTATTATGTCACACTATGACGAAAAATTCATACAATCGTATGTTTTTTTAGCTTGTTTAGTGTGTTTGGAAGAAACTAGCTCACAATTTCAAAGTTGCAACATGAACACGGCTGCGCAATATACCAAGTTCAGTGTGGTCTTTTGTTTAAACGTGAGGCGGAATTAAATGATAAGTGCGCTAAATTACGTATTTGCGCAGACTACGTAACCTTAAAGTGATCAATTAAAGGGAGAAGGAGGAGGGAGAGGACCTCTGAGACGAAGAAGTTTCAAGAGAGTGAGATTGTGAGGGGGAAATTTCCAACAGAAATGTTTGGGGTGCATACGGCACGGCTCTTCCAAATGACGACCAACAAGTTACTGCTAATCCCCGGAAATTGTAGCATCATTGCGTTCCACCGGTGCTTGTAAATAACAGAAAAAGCTATAGAGGAATTTAAGTAGAGTGAATGTGCGATAGAAAAAAGAATAATCAACATATCATTAAAACTTTCGTATTAACGAGCTAACCAGTGCAAACAGAGCTAATGGATAGCATGTGAAGGAATGCGCAGTCGAATACAGTGTAGTATTTAGTGAGGTTGAGAAGTTTGCGGTCATAAAAAGGTGCAGGCTGACGTCAGGTAGTGGTAATGCGCTAGAGAGGCATTCATAATGGCAGTAACAATAAAGTATCGAGTTGCTTGTGATAATTCTAGACCCCATGTCAGTATTTTATTCGCTTATGTTATTGCTGTAGATCTAAGCAACGCAGAAACGTAGTCCAACGCAGCTACTATGCGTATACCATCTTCTCCACTCCGAATGTCAATGCATGAGCGGACAACAAATTGCGGCCAAAAAACGACATGGTGATTAGTTTAACCATGAAAGTTAAAAAAATGATACCATGGGTGTTCACATTAACACACTTTCGAGAAAAAGAACTCGGAGGACGCTTGAGCTTCGCCTTCAAGAGCCGAACGCGGTAGCGTAATCGAGCCTCGTTTGCATCGCCTTCTCAGTTGCTAACTTGCTTCGGTTCTTGATGCATGCTCAACCGAGCCGTAAAGAAACGAACGACTGTGCGCGTAACATTGGCCGTTTCAAAGTATCCTCGAATGCCTACTGCAAGTACGGTTGTTAAGTGCCCACTACGCCATAATTATTCCTTTTGCGAATCAGCAAAGGGCCCACTACGCGTCCGTAGGGCAACACGAAAACCTACGCAGCAGTTCATTTTGTTGATGCTTCTGCTGCTGGTGATGATTAAATATGTCTGAGTACTTTGTAATGGGTGGGCCTTTAAAACAACCACTCGTTGCGCAATTCACATGTTTTCACGCCTGGCCGGATTCTACGCTTCTGACAGGCAATATTAGATGAGTTATGGAGACTCCTTCCGCTACATGACATTCATTTAGTGTTTTTTTCTAAAGCAGCTCCAAGAAATGTCGTGGTTCTGCGGTAGAATACCCGCTTGCCACGCAGACGGCCTGGGCTCGATCCTCACTCAGACCCGAAAATATTTATTTTCTATTTTATTTGCATCTCTCGATTCTTCGGTCACGGACAAGATGATGATTTTTCGCTCACAACCAGCGACGCCGTCACTCACGCCGACGCCGACACCGGAATTTCTGCGAAACGAGCTCTTTAACGCTGTCGCGTTAATATTGTACTACAAAACCGCAGTTATTGCGTAGCAGTGTTCCATACAAAGAGTACGTGGTAGTCTACGCACTCGGAAAAGAAAACTCTGCCGGTTCCAATGGAACTTTTCAGCAGCCCTCGTGCACCTTAACCTAGGCCATCGTTTTTAGCTGCTCATTCTCATCTCCTTTTTATTTAGATCTCAAATACACAAAGTCTAAATCACAGGAGAGTCAGCATGCAGGTCTACTTTCACTGACAGTAAGCAGGTGAACTAGCGGGTCAGCCTCCGTTGCTGTTAGTGGAATACAGTGCTCTTTGAAACGACAGCTAGCTAGGCCGGTTGGAGGAGTTCATCTGATAGAAATATGAGACAAAAATGAAGAAGAAACTGAGTGACAATGGATTAAGCGTGAATGATTTCTTGCGCTGTCCTTGTATCGGTGTCACCAAAGTGCTCTTCGTGTAACCACACGGGTCATATTGTACAGGGTGATAGAATAAGCAGTCATATTAGATCCACGACCTAAACCGCACTGTTTCTCCCTTTCGTTTCGCACTTTCCTCCTATGCGCGCTCAAATTTAGGCTGTTGATTGAGAATGCAAAACGGCGCTAAATAATCGTACATTTGCCTCACGCCTTCGCAGTTTACGAGCTTTCGTAATCACTCGTTTGTTCTACGCGGCTACTGTTGTTTCGCGGCTCCGTTGGCGCCGCCGATAGTGTAATTGTCCTTGGTCGCTGGGGAAATATATAGGGCACGCCGCAGCAGCGGTGCACGTAGTATACATTCACTGCACGCCACGGAGATTGTGGAAGGCGCCCCATGCATGCGTAGCCGGCAACTAGCGTCTTTTAAAAATTTTGTTTTGCCTTGCGCCATTCTTCTATTTTTCTACGACTGGTTCTTTCCGGTCGACAGCGTATCTGGATCTTTTGTTTGCACGGTGGCTCATTGTAAATTATTTCATTTTTCATTCATTTCTTGACGTCTGTATTGCTACATCGGAGTCAGTAGGCGACGTGCGCGACAAGAACGTTCAAATGTTTATCTTATTCGTACAACGTTGTCCGTATAACGTAGTATAATGAAACCGGCCATACGCAACACCTCTCGTCGAAGTAGCCGCCTTCATTCTGCGGTATAATCTTGTACTCGCGTGAGTATAACCGCGTCGCTGAGCTACCAAAATATGCGCCTACCGTGGAGCACTCAAATGGTCTTGGATAATGGCTCAGTGGCGTACAGGTACCAATTTACGCGAACACACAACAAGACAGTGAGCTCATTGTTGTCTTATGTTCACGTAACTCGGTCCCAGAACGTTATAGCGTGGTTATCCGGGACAATGCATAACGAACTGGCCCCTATTTTGGAAGGATTGGAAGGATTTTGGACGTATTGCCACAGAAAGCAACTGAAATATGAAGTAAAATACAAGATATTTGACGGTGAGCGTAATTATTTGCAGCGCCGCCGCACGGCATTCAACAAATACGTAAAGTATCGCCTCCGGGATTTCTCATATTCGCAAAGATCTCGGAGCCGAACTTTACGTTTTTGTTGAATGCCCTGCGGTGGAGCTGCAAATAATTACGCTCACCGTCAAATATCTTTTATTTTACTTCACATTTCAGTTACTTTCTGTGGCAATACGTACCAATTGCAGCTAGTTTTAAGAAACACGGAAAAACAATACAGCTATAAGAAGTTACACTAAAGAATAAAAACTCAACATCTACAGCTGCGATTCAAACCCGGGCCTTTCGAGTGGGAAGCGGGCATTCTACCTCTGCACCACTTCAGTGGAGCCGCGCGCAACTCTTAAAACGATGACACACTGCAGACTACCGATCGCAGCGCCGCGAGCGGATTGACCCTCTAAAGGCTTCACTTTGTGTACATTGGTGCTGCAGCCGTTCCGAGCACTCCCCTGTTCTACTACATTCTAACAGAAGCATTTCTTCAGATTATTGAGACATGTTTACAAAATGCGAATTCAAATACATGGCGTGTTATTGATTTTCAATATCGATGTTATGGTTAGATCTCCCGTTCAAGCGGCCTTAATGGAAACGATGCTAATGTATGGCTGTATCAATACGATTGAGTCCCCAACACGAGTAAACAAATCAACAGCAATAATAATAGATCTTTGCTACATGAACTTTTCTAAGGACGCGGTTTTTTCCGGAGTGTTCTCCTCAGGTCTGAGTGACCACTTGCCGTTCTTTGTATTCGTCCCTTTAGATAAAAAACGAACTACTCCTATCTACTCACGTAGAACCAAATGTTCAAATAATATCGCTATTTTCGGCGAGTTGTTGAAAACAACCGATTGGACGAACGTCTACAATGTAACCGACCCAAATGAAGCCTATGATAATTTCATTAGAAAGGTTATTAACCATTACAATGTCACATTTCATGTTGTGGCATTTAGAAAACACCGAAAGGCCCGAAAAGACTGGATAAACAAGGCTCTTTTTATGAGAATAAAAGAGAAAAACTTGATGTTGGCCGAATTTCTTAAAACAAGAAGTCCTCAGATATTAGCAGAGTACAAAAAGTTTCGTAATGTGCTAAATGCTGATCTAAAAAAAGCAAAGTCGTCATTTTACAAAAAAAAAGTTTTCGAACATAGCTAACCATCCAAAGCACATCTGGGAAGGAATTAAAACTCTCATCGGTAGCAAAGCTAACACAACACCTCTCGAAATGATGATTAAGGGTATTGTTTATAATGGCGTTGCGTTAGCCAACAAATTCAATGAACCTTTCCTAGATGCGGGTAAATATGCAGCCTCAATTCCCCCTACCTAATAATACCTCCCTTACGTCATGCATTCATATATTAAACTATGACTCGATATTTTTGACGCCAACAACAGAAGCAGAAATTACAACCATTATTGGTTCTCTGAAAAATACTTGCGCTCCTGGCGATGATGACATCTCACCATTGCCGATTAAGAATTCCATTTATTGCTTTATAGAACCGTTGACTTATATATTGAATCAGATGTTGGCTACTGGCGTGTTTCCAGATAGATTAAAGATAGCCCGTGTTACTGTTGTCTTTAAAGGCGGAAAGAAAACTGAATTCCGTAATTACCGGCCAATTTCAATTCTGCCAATTTTTTCTAAGGTTGCTGAAAAAATAATTTACACACGTTTCTTTAGCTACCTTTCCGCAAATAATGTGATAAGTAATCATCAATATGGTTTTCAACCCGGGAAATCGACTGAGACCGCATTGCTTTATATAAAAAAAATGTCTTAATTCAAAACATTGAAATGAAACACTTTACTATTGGTCTATTTCTTGATTTCAGCAAAGCGTTTGATTCGGTGCACAATGATATTCCCTTAGCAAAACTAGAAATTTACGGATTTCGTGGCATTGCTAAAAGCCTTATGGAAAGCTACTTGACTGGGCGACAATACACAAAGCTACATAATGACACTTGCTCTAACTACGGAACAATAAAATATTGCCACGCGCGTTTCTAATTTTCACAGTTGTTGTATTCGGTTTTCGCCCACAAAGACTGTGAGCAACGCTCATCGCAAACCGCGCCTCTTTGTTCGAGAAGCTTCGCGATTGTTGTAGATCATTTTGTTAAGATTGCGCGCAAAACGCGAACACTCGAGCTTATTCCAGAGCTTGCGCGACAACCAGCGATAAGGCTGGAATATTCGATGCCACACTTATAAATGCCGGCGCGCTTCACTGCTCGTCAGTTGATCGACGGCCGACGCTCCGTTAGCCGCTGTGTGTGCCAGTGCGTATTGCTGTAATCTGACTACGTTTCACGGCCACAAGTTAGGCCAAATAAAGAGTTTCTTCTTCGACAAGACGACTGTTGCCTTCGTCGACGTCACAACCACGTGACAATATGGTGTACCTCAGGGATCAATATCAGGACCTTTCCTATTCACTATGTACATAAATGATATTGTAAACATTTCTTCATCTTCGAACATTATCCTATATGCAGACGACACTAACATCTTTTTTTCTGGCACCAACCTAAAAGAACTGGAGCAGAGAGCGAGCAGTTGGCTTGAACAATTAGAGGGATGGCTGAGAGTAAATCAACTGAGATTAAACGTAAAAAAACTAATTTCATTCTATGCCGTGCCAAAAACAAAGCAATAAACCACAACCCAAAACTCCATTTCGGTAATTCAGAAAACTAACATGTAATAGTAGCTGTAAGTTTCTGGGCGTACACTTCCGCAATGACTTGACTTGGTACTGATCACGTGAGTCAGGTAAAAATGAAAATGGCTCGATCTATAGGTGTTCTAAGCCGTATTAACCATCTTCTTCCACATTCGGGGGCAAAGCAGCTGTACTTTTCTCTTGTTCATTCGCACCTCACATACTGCAACTTAGTTTGGGGCACATGTAACAAGACCGATGCACTAAAATTGATTACCATGCAACAAAAAGCACTGAAGCTATTGACAAAAAGGCCAGATAGCCATAGCGATTTATTTTCTGTTTTTCATGTATTGTATTTCACTGGATGTTACAAACTTAAACTGATGGTTCATATTTATAACTGTATAAAACACGACTTTTCTTCATTGAGCAATATGTACCTCACTCGTGACATTGAATATAACTTACGAAGAACGTCACTTGTTTCAACTCGATCTAGAACAGAATATGGCACACAATCACTTGACCATCAAATAGTAAACATATGCAACAGTTTTCCTCCTTTCGTGGAATTGTCACAGACAAGCAGATCTGTACATTATTTCAGAAAGAAAGTAAGATTACTTTTCGGTCCAGGATGAAGACTTTCCTTTTTCGGTGTTTATGTACGTGCAATGTATTTTACCACTTACGATGTCTGCTTCTGTTTCATCTAATCGTAGTTCACCGCTTTTCAATTGTTAAGTTACGCACATTGTTAGCTCCACTTGAATTTTGATTGATACTATTGTATCTCTTCATTAATTAAATATAGTCATAACTTCATTGTGATAACATATACACGGAAGGATTCATCAATTTTGTACTTATGTTATGATGTTGTGATTGAAATTAACATGAATCGTCCATGACTTCTTTACATTGATGCTATTGTATTGTGTTGTTCTGGGTGTTTTTTCGCTTACCTCACTGCTGTCCTTGTTTTGTTCACGAGCTGGGATGTAGGCCTAGTCAGGAAACAGTTACGTCTGTTTCCTTTTGCCTCATCTCGGCGGCATGTAACTATCTTGTGCCCACATGCCAGAATAAAGTATTATTATTATTATTATTATTATTATTATTATTACTATTATTATTATTAATTTTATAACCAACTTGTCATGAACGGTATGATTTACACGCCATGGCCATAGTGCTCTTGCGGCTCTTTCCTTAACTTTATATATCCAAAAATTGGTATTACGAGACATTCCTGCATGACCAACGTAAATGACAAGTGGTAATATAAAAATCATGACTTGCATGTCATGTACAACATGATTTACATGCCACGCTCATGGTGCGCTGACGGCCATTTCGCGAGCTTGATATACACCAAGTTTGGTATTGCGTGACGCGACTGTATGACAAGCATAAATGACAAGTGGTCATATGGAAATCATGACATCGCATGTGCAACATGACTTGCATGCCCCACTCGTGGCACGGTCGCGGCCGTTTCGCTAGCTTGATATACACCTGACTTGGTATGGCGTGACGTGACTGTATGACGAACATGAGTAGCAGGTGATAATATGGAAATCATGACATGTCAGGTGCAACATGACTTGCATATATGCCATGCTCATGGCACGCTCGTGGCCGTTTCGCTAGCTTGATATACACCAAATTTGGTACCAAATTTGGTAGTGCGTGACGCGACTGTATGACGAACATAAATGACAAGTGTAATATGGAAATCATGAGATGTCATGTGCGATAAGACTTGCATGCCACGCTCATGGCCCGCTCGTGGCCGTTTCGCTAGCTTGATATACACCAAATTTTGTAGTGCGTGACGCGACTGTATGACGAACATAAATGACAACTGTAATATGGAAATCATGAGATGTCATGTGCGATAAGACTTGCATGCCACGCTCATGGCACGCTCACGGCCGTTTCGCCAGCTTGATACGTGCCAAATTTGGTATTGCGTGACGTGACTGTATGACGAACGTAAGTGGCAGGTGGTAATCTCGAAATCACGATATGTCATGTGCGGCATGACTTGCATGTCACGCTCATGGCACGCTTAGCAGCCGTTTCGTTAGCTTGATACACACCAAATTTGGTATTGCGTGGCGTTACTGTATGACGAACGTAAGTGGCAGGGTGGTAATCTCGAAATCACGATATGTCATGTGCGGCATGACTTGCATGCCACGCTCATGGCACGCTTAGCAGCCGTTTCGCTAGCTTGATACACACCAAATTTGGTATTGCGTGACGTTACTGTATGACGAACGTAAGTGGCAGGTGGTAATCTCGAAATCGCGATATGTCATGTGCGGCATGACTTGCATGCCACGCTCATGGCACGCTTAGCAGCCGTTTCGTTAGCTTGATACACACCAAATTTGGTATTGCGTGACGTTACTGTATGACGAACGTAAGTGGCAGGTGGTAATCTCGAAATCACGATATGTCATGTGCGGCATGACTTGCATGCCACGCTCATGGCACGCTTAGCAGCCGTTTCGCTAGCTTGATACACACCAAATTTGGTATTGCGTGACGTTACTGTATGACGAACGTAAGTGGCAGGTGGTAATCTCGAAATCACGATATGTCATGTGCGGCATGACTTGCATGCCACGCTCATGGCACGCTTAGCAGCCGTTTCGCTAGCTTGATACACACCAAATTTGGTATTGCGTGACGGTACTGTATGACGAACGTAAGTGGCAGGTGGTAATCTCGAAATCACGATATGTCATGTGCGGCATGACTTGCATGCCACGCTCATGGAACGCTTAGCAGCCGTTTCGTTAGCTTGATACACACCAAATTTGGTATTGCGTGACGTTACTGTATGACGAACGTAAGTGGCAGGTGGTAATCTCGAAATCACGATATGTCATGTGCGGCATGACTTGCATGCCACGCTCATGGCACGCTTAGCAGCCGTTTCGTTAGCTTGATACACACCAAATTTGGTATTGCGTGACGTGACTGTATGACGAACGTAAGTGGCAGGTGGTATTCTCGAAATCACGATATGTCATGTGCGGCATGACTTGCATGCCACGCTCAAGGCACGCTTAGGAGCCGTTTCGCTAGCTTGATACACACCAAATTTGGTATTGCGTGACGTGACTGTATGACGAACGTAAGTGGCAGGTGGTAATCTCGAAATCACGATATGTCATGTGCGGCATGACTTGCATGCCACGCTCATGGCACGCTTAGCAGCCGTTTCGTTAGCTTGATACACACCAAATTTGGTATTGCGTGACGTGACTGTATGACGAACGTAAGTGGCAGGTGGTAATCTCACGATATGTCATGTGCGGCATGACTTGCATGCCACGCTCATGGCACGCTTAGCAGCTGCTTCGTTAGCTTGATACACACCAAATTTGGTATTGCGTGATGTGACTGTATGACGAACGTAAGTGGTGGTATTCTCGAAATCACGATATGTCATGTGCGGCATGACTTGCATGCCACGCTCATGGCACGCTTAGCAGCCGTTTCGCTAGCTTGATACACACCAAATTTGGGTATTGCGTGACGTGACTGTATGACGAACATACGTGGCAGGTGGGACCATAAAATCATGGCATGCATGTCATCTACAACGCCATTTACATGCCACGCTCATGGTGCACTTGCGTCCAGTTCGCTAGCTTGATATACACCAAAATGGGTATTTCGCGACGTGATTGTATGACGAACATAAATGGCAGGCGGTAACATAAAAATCAGGACATGCATGTCATATACAACGTGATTTACATGTCACGTTCATGGTGCACTTGCATCCTGTTCGCTAGCTTGATATACACCAAAATTCGTATTGCGCGACGTGACTGTATACGAACATAAATAACAGACCCTAACATGTAAATCATGACATGCATGTTATTTACAGCATGATCTGCTCCTTGCTGGCTGCTTCGCATTGCATCGATTCCCGCAGTGCGTGGGATCTGCCTTGTTTTTTTTCTTTTTGCTACATCTCAGACACATGAACGGGCATGCCTCGTCATACATCTACCATACAAACAGCCTCGTTAGCCTTCGTGAATAGTATTTCCTTCCCAGTCTTGCGAGCTATACTAAGCTCTGTCATCACAACTATTTGGGCCAAGTATGAAAATATATATTGCTTGAATTTCACCGCGTGTTCATTTACTTTTCACCTCGGAGGACTCTTATTACGCTGTAGTAAACAATTAAAATTTATGTCGTAATAATACAGTCTCTCGCCTTTAGCTGTAACGTCACTGGCAAGCACGGCAAGCTAAAGACAATAGGCGAGAGCACAGAGGGGGGGGGGGGAGCCCCCTCTCTCTCTCGACGAATTCAGATTCGACGAACGAGAGGGGGGAAGGGAGGGGGCGCTGCGGGGTGAAACATGGTCTTCCGTAATGGAGAACCCCCGCACGCCTATGCTAAACACATCTAGATCGATGCCCATTCTTCGTTCAATCTTTACGAGTTTCGTTAAACCTCCGGAAGAATCCACCGTGGTATGCCGTTCGTGTGTTGGGGATGCCGGTAATCTGCCTCTGTTTGCCTCAATGTATTGTGCCTCTAACTGATTCTATTCATAAACTGGCGCAGTCTTTCTTTTCCTTCCGATGGCAGTGATTTCATTCCAAACACGGAATCACGACTCCCCAAACAATCACCGAGTGACCGTGCCTGAACAGCAGGCAGTCAGGGCACAATGCAGCCGTGGTGCGGGCTTCTACGCGGTTCAACCGGTTGCGCTGCTTGTCTTTAGCTCGTGACACGCCCAGGTATTGCAGGGTAAAAAAAAGAGAGAAGGGTGCCAGCCTCAAGGTGCCCTGGACTGCCGACGGCCACGCCTTCGCTTAGTCAATGACCTTCATCGGCGCCCAGCTGCGCCGGCGAGCGCCAGAGGCGTAAGTCAGTCAGCGGTAGCGCTGCGCCTTGTTTTATGGAGGCCGACTGCAGCGGCTCAGACGGCCACCGACCGACGGGTGGGGAGATTTGGCTTAGCGGCACTCGTGCGTCTATGAAAACCGTGAACTGACCTGCACACCGAGACATTTCCGATTTCAGATTTAAAGCAACACTAAGGCGAAACATTGAATCAGTATAGACAGATAAGTTATTGTTTCACAATTCTGTTGTCATTAATTTCGCCGCCATAGGTTAATTATTTCAAGCTATTCATTCCCGATGTCTGCGAAGAAATCTGTGGGCGATCGTGTTACGTCTTTAGTTGAACGCACGAAACGTCAGTCTGTGAAGGAAGTGACTGGAACAACAGTGCATTATTGCGGAAAGTCCCATGGTGAATATCTCGAAATTCGCGCCATTTTCACCTTTCAATCAAAGTACATATGCCTTGCAAGCTCACAGACTACACTGTAATGCGTCACTTTTGCTATATATTGTAAGATAAATATAAAGTTAGTTATTAAGTTAAATTAAACTAATATATTGTACAGTTGGGTCTTTCTTGCTAGCAATATCCGCCGCTCCGCCCAATCCAGATGAAGGGCTACAATAATGCTATCCCTTAAGGCGATACTTAAAATCTATATCGCCTTGAAGAGGCGACCCCGTTTAATTTACTGACATCGGTGTTTTTCACCAGCAACTCGCCAGGCCCATGGCCATAGAAAAGTTTATATTAATAATATCTGGGGTTTTACGTCCCAAAACCACGATATGATTATGAGAGACGCCGTAGCGGAAGGCTCCGGAAATTTCGACCATCTGGTGTTCTTTAACGTGCACTGACATCGCAGAGCACACGGAGCTCTACCATTTCGCCTCCATCGAAATGCGACCGCCGCGGCCGGGATCGAACCCGCGACCTTCGGGTCTGCAGCCGTGCACCCTAACCACTGCTCCACCGCGGCGCACTGGTCATAGAAAAGTTCATCGCACGGCTATCTAAGTAATGAAACACCTCTTTGAAGACAATGGCACATGGGGATTAATAACAACCCAGGGATTGTGTATCACCATTCGTGCGTCTGCTTTAAACATTACTTCTGCACTTATGACATTAGCGGACTTCGTTAAAAAAGCTTTTCGCTGGAGTCTTGCACACTTATCGCGGTCACATTTTATTCAGTCGCTGTTAGGTACTACTTCATGCTTTTAAAGAAGTTCACCTTGCGCATGTGTCGCCGTCAGGGCACGATGAAGCATTCATTTCGCATACTTGCTCATAGCCGCTATTTGACACATTGGAATTCATTGGATTGTTCCAAGTCGTCACTGCACTGAAAGCACTCCGTCGACCGTTAATTGCAATTACTGCCACGCCATGGCCTAAGCAAGTGACACTTCATTAGGAAAGAGCAAAGGAATGAGGGCACAAGGAGCAAAAGAGAAGTGGGTGCAATTGCCAGCCAGGCTTCACTGGTTCGACCGTTCGCTGGACGAGGCCCAGAAGGGGCAGCTGCACCTCCTGGTCAGAGGGGGGCGAGTTGTCTAACCTGGATGGTACGCAACGCTATGCGGACATCTTTGCGGTAGCGCGCCGCCATTTAAAACTCACGTGTACTTTTTCCGCATCGGCAAGGCATATATACCTTCGTGCAGTGTTGGCGATTGAGACGGAGAGCCAAAACAAACCGTGTGGACAAAGCGTTCAATGAAGGAAAAGGTTACGAGAGAGATTGATTGTCATCTTTCATTGCCAAAGCGAGTAGAACTAGGGTGATAAAATAGTAACACATTCATACACTCCTTACACGTGTTATATGCAAAGTGCTATTACTTTTATTTACACAGCATTATCATGCATACGTTGTTTATTTACAAATCACCATTCAGTTGATGATGCCGTTGCCGCAGCTGTTGCTTGACTCACCACCACCGCTTCACAGCGAGCAAGGGTTGGTGCGCGCCGAAGTATGAAATGCACAAGCCTCGACCAAAGACGTCGTTAATGTCGCCGCCCCGTTATTAACGCGATAGCGTTAAAGAGCTCGTTTCGCAGAAATTCCGGTGTCTGCGTAGGCGTCGGCTTCGCTGGTTGTGAGCGAAAACTCAGCGTTGTACGTGACTGAAAATCGAGAAATATGCAAATAAAATAATATATAAAAATATTCGGTTCGAGTGCGAATATAACCTAGGCCTTCAGCGTGGCCAGCAGGCGTTCTACCACATAGGCAAGTCATTGCTTGAAACTGCTTCGGAAAAAAAAACATATATGAATGCCATGCACTGTTAAGAGTGTTAAGGCGTCAAAACATGTGACTTGCGCAAGGAGTGGGTGTTTCAAAGGCCCGCCCATTACAAAGCGCTTAGACATATTTAGTCATCATCATCAGCAAAAACATCAACAAAGTGAGCAGCTGCGTATAGGTTCACGTGTTGCCTTACGGACACGTAGTGGGCCCTTCGCTGATTCACAAAAGGGAGAATCATGGCGTAGTGGCCACTGCGCAACTGTACTTTGCCGTAGGCATTGTTTAGGATAGTTTGAAACGCCCAATGTTACGCTCACAGACGTTACTTTCCTTGCCGCACGGTTGAGGTGTCCACCGAGAACTCAAGCGAGGCCAGCAATTGAGAAGGCAATGCGCACGGGGCCCGA
>JALIZH010016645.1:0-49841 GCA_030522465.1 Rhipicephalus appendiculatus
ACCGTTGAAAGCTCGAGTTGGCACGTATTTTCACGAAAACTCTGCGTGTCGCAAGAACGAATTAGACTTATCGTGTCACAGAAGGCCCGGTTTGTTCACTGATGCAGGAAACATGCGAAGTCGTAGTGTTTGTTTACTGCTAACGCGTTGAGGCTAGCACAGCCGAACAAGGGAGCGACTGCGTAGGGCTGCCATGGTGTCGTCTACTGATCATCCCTCAGAGGACGCTCCTGAATTCCACTTGGCGGCGCGACAGTCTGTGGGCATTGCGAATTGACAGCCTGCAAGAAGTAGAATTTTTTTCGTGTTTTGATTTGCGCTCAGGGTACTTGCAAGTACCCTGAGGCTGATGACACTCGACCGAAGACAGTCTTTATCATGCCCGATGGCTTGTAGGAATTCAACGTCGTGCCGTTCGGACTGTGCAATGCGCTTGTGACCTTTGAGTGCTTGCTGAATACCGTTCTGTTCAACTTGAAATGACGCACGTGCTTGTGCTACATCTACGATGTCATCGTTTTCGCTCCCGTCTCCTCCCCCCATCTTCAAAGCCTGTAGCATGTTTTGACGCGTTTGAAAATCACCGGCCTGTAACTGAATTTAAAGAAGGGCCCATTTGCAGCACGGAAGCGGGCAATACTAGGCTACGCCGTATCCAAGGACCAAATTTTCCTCAATCTAGACGAGCTTCGGGCCGGGTCCGAGTTCCCCAAACATACGTCCATCGAAAAAATGCGCAAATTAGCAGGGCTCTCTTCCAATTTTAGAAGCTTCATGCGGAGCTTCGCCAGAATCATATCCCTGCTGACGAAGCTACTCGGAAGTAACTCCACTCTTGGTCGTCAGAGTACGATGATCCGTTCGCAAAGCATTTGTAAAGATGTCCCAGCTCCTGTAGTTGATACACCGGCATACAATGATATTGAATATGTGCGCGCCATAAAAGTAATAGGTGAACAAGAAGGCACTTTCATCGGAGTCTACCTGGAGCCTAGCAGACCCTCTCACGCTTCCAGACTTGAAAGTTTGAGTTTCTAGGACATCTTCCCCATTCATATTACATAGAGATTTCAACACTCACAATAAAATTTGAGGCAGCTCACACACTTGTGCTGGAGCCAAGCTCGCAGAGCTACTTTCAAACGATTCACTTGCACCTCTAATTGATGGCAGTGTCACCTACTTCCCGGGCAATCATCAATGTCGACGTAACCTTTGTAAAAAGTTCAGTTGCCCCTAACTTTGACTCGTGCTCCGACTGGGAAACACACGGGAGTAAAAAAACGCCAGGCCTGCGCAAAAAGCACAGCGCAGTCACAGCGAAAGCTGGAAGAGCGTCATTTCTGTTTTGAAAAAGTTTATTTCTTCGTAGTACGTAACCAACAATTGGAAACAGTGTATATACAACAAGGACAGTAATGAACACACAAACGACTAAGCACAATATACACGAAACGTTATCACAAAAATGTCCAAGTCTACAGGATGTCCGTAACACATGCTGCTATGGACTAACACACACACTTATCACAGCATACACAATTTGCATGACGATATATATACACAATATACATAACTTTACCAGCACGCAAGTATATATGTACATCGGGTGTTATGGCGCAGGCTATTTACGTAATTGCGTAGTGATTGCATGAAATTTTTATGTACAAGAACCCACACAGATACGGGGACAACATCTGCAGACATATACACACACAGAGAGAGGTAAATACATACACATTATATACATGTGGCAACCACTGTCTGATGACCTGGCTACAAGAACCAGGCCAGATGAAAAACCAGCTGCACACACGTCCATTGACCACCCGACAGGAAACGGCATGACCACTGCCGTAGAGATTCTTCTTCCCCGAGGAAGAACAATTCCTCTGACAAGAAAGACAAAAGTTCCGAGTACAAGCGTTCGAAAATCGGAAACAAAGCCCAGGCGACGGTGACCCGCTGCAACGGCCTCACATCTGTTACGCCACAAACAAAAAGCTCCCGCGGCAATTAGAAGGCGTGCGAACCGACTACGTGAGCAACGACCAGAAGTGACAAAACGATTAACTCCTAGGCCACGGAAACCTGCGTTCACGGCTCTCCAAAATACCCTTGCAATTACGCATTGCTGTAGCACATGCTGGTTTGACTCCTGTAGTGGGCAATTAGGGCAAGTGGAAGATGGGACCATGCCCCACCTCTCCAGTCTGTCTCGTGTTGGAAGTACTCGCCATCGCAGGCGCCACATAAAGTCGTGGAGATGGCCAGGCAGAAAGGATGCCGTTATAGCGCTCCACGAGACGACTAGAACGCGCTAGACGGGCTGGTGGAAACCAGAGGGAGCAGCAGGGCCGCCGTTATATCTACTAAACGGTTTTCTAGTATATATTTACATCAGGACAGACCTACCGTGCGTGACGATAAAATGCTACAGCCATGAAGTAAAATGCAGGTACGTCAAGAACATGAGGCGCGGAATTAAGTCGTGCTTCCGGTAACAAATAGCATACCTTGGTGCCGAAGAAGTAGCAGGTAAGATCACGCGCGGAGGGGCACTGATCACCGCGTAGCAAGCGAAGCAAGAATCGTAGAGCAAGCAACCGGCAGCGAACAGACGCGGATGGGAACGCGAATCCGCTGTTGTTGCGCGATTGCCCCAACGCAGCACGGCAAACCAGCTCAGTTCCACCCGACCAGAAAAACGAGCCAAAAATGGCTTCCATCGACCTAGTTACTCGCAATGGGGGTTGTACAACATGACAAACGTACCATGCACGGCCGCAAAATACATTCTGTGCTAAGTGCCGTCTTTCGAACAGAGGTAAATCGCACTGTTGCGCTTCCCGGACATGTTGTTTTACATCTTCGAGTATTGAAACCCACACGGACGCTGATATGCCGTAGTAAGTATAATCGAGCCCCAAAATGCGAATAGAGTCGCTTTTTTTGAAGACGGAAAAAAGAACTTAGGCAGGTGTCTGGGGAACCAATGCACAAATATCGACATTTTGAAAAATTTTAACGCCGCACCTGCAATATC
This sequence comes from Rhipicephalus appendiculatus, assembly GCA_030522465.1. NCBI lineage: Eukaryota > Metazoa > Arthropoda > Arachnida > Ixodida > Ixodidae > Rhipicephalus > Rhipicephalus appendiculatus. The sequence continues at coordinate 3,047 of JALIZH010016645.1, forward strand.
CCTACTCAGCAGAAGGCCGTAAGCTACGAGACAGGCTGTCCTCGTTCTTCAAATACAATGTGATATCATCGGCGAAAGCTGTCACCTTCACCGTACCACTTCCAGGTAGTGGGAGGCCTCGAACGTATGGATCATTAAGCAGTGAGCGCAGGAATGGTTCGAGACAAAGTACAAAAAGCACTGGAGATAGAGGACACCCTTGGCGCACTCCGTGGGTAACAGGAAATGGGGCATTTTCATAGCCATCAAGAAACAACGAGCTGTGTATATTTCTGTATGCGTTTCTAAGAGAAACTCAACAAAGTTTTGTGAGAAGCCAAACGCCTCCATCATGCAAAATATGTAGCTGTGGTCAACGCGATCGAATGCCTTTTTTTTGATCAAGGGAAACCAAGAGCCCACGTGCTGATCTCGCTTTTTTTTGCGTTAAACAGCCTTTGCAGACGCTATTTCACTTGCGGTATCACAAGAGTTTCGATATCACCAATGCTTTACGAGACGCTGTCGCTAAAATGCTGCAATTCACACCTCGAAATTTAGTGCTTCTTTCGTTTAGAACGACGCCGAATGCGCTATGTGACGTGCTTGACGACTAAAGTGGCACCCACATTGGAATGATTTACACTCTTAGAAAAAAAGTTAGTAAACAGTTGGTAAACGCATGTATTTACTTGTTTCGAGCGTATTTTACTACCTTCGCGGCATCTCTTTACTGGCCAGCAGCTAGTAGAGCTTGTAACTTTTGCGGTTACTTACCAGGGAAGCTTTCTTGGTGTTTTTAACTAAGTAAATAATAAGCCATATACGTTGCCAGATCTCTCGTAGATACTGCAGTATATTTTGCAGTAATCGTGACACTCTTTAGTAATATTTAGACCAACCTTAATTTTATTGCTTACATTGGAATAAAAGTTTCGTGCTAAGTGATGACACACATGTAAGCAAATAGAAGGGCACACCAATGATGTGTACAAATTGTCCATTATTCTTCTAAATTATATGGCTGCCAACCAGTACACAGTGTGCTATTGCAAAGTAGGAGCATAAATAGTAGGGGTGTGCGAATAGTGAAATTTCATCTCGAATCGAATTCGAATCGAATAGTGCCGAATAGTGGCCAAAAATGTCGAATATCGAATCGAATATCGAATATCAAAGATTTTCTTGAAAATTGAAAGAAAGAGCAAAGAAATTGAATCTGCTCATGTTCTCGAGCACATATAACGCGGTGAGTGACTGCCCTGAAAGACTACAAGTTGTCATGGAGAAGCTGAAGCTGTTCCACATGACCTTGTTTCAAACTTTCTCGCCGTTATGTAACGGTGTTTCCTGCAGTTGAAAAGATGCGCTCACTAGGCTCCTCAGTAACAGGATTGCGAAGGCGTCGCAAAACAATTTTGGCGATACCTGGATAAAGTGCAGCTCTATGCGCTTTCCAGTATTTCAAAGGATCATCATTCCTCAGTATCATGGGCTCACTGCAGTATTTTTTGAACCTATTGCCTATAAGGTCCGAGCTCAGTGCTGGTTATTTTTCGGCACTAGCAGTTCGACAGTCTCCCAGACTGTTCTCTGGCCTTTTCTGCTGGAGCCATGACGCGCGCAAATGACATATTCTCCTTTAAAGTAAACATGCGCTCATTTTTTGAAGCAGTATATTGGTGAAAGTTTTAATGGAAGACATTCTGTAACGACGTCAGCATTAGTTTTTCCACCCCAACCTAACCAAGTTGCCACGTTGGCCTTTGTCGCGCTTTAGATATTCGTCCAATCGAATTATTCGAAACTTCGAATACTAGCTATTCGAAAGTCGAATCGAATTATTCGACTAAGCATTATTCGATTCGAATTCGAAACTCGAATATTCGCACACCCCCTAATAAATAGCCATCAAGCGGCTGCTACAGTAGATATCGGCTACGTACAAGTCATGATATTCTGTGTGTGCGTTTGCATGTGTCCTCGTTTGTAATTCGTTCATGCCTCTATGTATGTTGCTGTGATGAGTACTTGCCATGATAACTACATGACGTAATCATAGGTAGGCAAACTCACACATGAGTCGACTCACCGGACTCACTCAGACTCCGATCGAGCTGTGAGTCTGAGTGAGTCCAGGTGAAGTAATATTTTGGTGAGTTTGAGTCCGAGTGAGTCCGGTTGAAACAAATTTTAATGAGCGTGAGTTCGAGTGAGCCCCTGAGCGCGAAATGTATTTCTTGAGTGATTCTGAGTGAGCTCTACACTTTTCTGCCGATCAATGGTTCTACTTACTCAACTTCATAATCATGATCAGCCTTCGTAGGCTCACGTTTATACTCACGCCGACTCACGCATACTTCAAAGCACCAGCGTTCATACGCCAGCTGAATATTTATTGATCAGAGATGTGAAATAACGGAGGAGGGGGAGGGGGTGCCGTGACGTTCCCCCTACCACCGGAAACTCTCTCCCAAAAATTATGGATAAAAATATGTCCTGTGAGTCATCTCTTTCAACAAAGTTGTTCTTACTTGATTCCAACCACTGATATGTCCTATTTGAAGGTACGAGATCAAAAGGCGGCAAGTAGAGCACCGATTACTCGAGATACTGGTGTTAAAGAGCATTAACACCAAGTTCAAAAAAGCCAATTATACGCTAACGGGCCCATGTGTCAACTCATTCAGACTGACTTTAACTCACATCGAGCCGTGAGTCTGAGTCTAAGTGAGTCCGAGTGAGGTAATCTTTTGGTGAGTTTGAGTCCGAGTGAGTCCGGCTGAGAAAAGTTTTAGTGAATGTGAGTCCGAGTGACTCCTGTAAAGGGAAAAATTTGGAGAGCCGGAGTCCAAGTGAGTCCCAAGGACAAAATGTATTTCATGAGTGAGTTTGAGTGAGCTCCAGATTTTTTTCGCCGACCTATGGCCGTAATTAGTGGCCATTAATTAATCGACCAGGACATTGGTACTTCGTTTTCTTTTGTTTTATATATACTTTGGTAATAGAATCATCTAAATATGACAATGTACACGCAAATATAAACGCGCGTTAAATAACAATTTAGTAATGTATTAACCATTCGAGTTTGTGCAATTCACTAGCTAACTATGTAGCCAATTTCACTAACCTGCATTTTACTACCTTCACTTACTACGAGGCTAGTGGTTTTTGTGACAAGTACGCTGTTAGTATTTAGTTAGTGAATATGCCGACCTTTTTTTAAGAGTGTAGGGTATAGACGGTACGATGATTGCACCTAGTGCCATACCGACACGTGAGTGCACTCACTTATTCGAGTGCATATAAGTCTGGGAAGGAGAAATGCTTGTGTATATTGCATAGACTTACGTACGAACATGCGATGCTGTAATGAGACAACAGAATCAGCTGCCTTCTGACGACGTGCATGGCGTACGCACACATGCGAAGACTTGTGTCTAGCAGACGACGCAAGGAGTGATCCACACCGCGAGGTTTAGTCCGCTTGGCTTTAGATAACGACTTTGTTCGATCTCGCGGCCAACAGCATGAAAACGTGCATAGACCAAAGCTTACGACCGCAGGCTTCGCGACTGATGTTATAAAGCAGTCTACGCGGTGAAACCTGGGGCACTGTGCAACGCGAAGGCGAACAAATGTGATATAACAATGTTCGCAGGACTAGTCCTCCACACAACGGCAGTAGACAAGGACTCGCACACATGGATCAGGATCATAGCCGTGAAAAAGGGAGAAGTCATTTGCCCAAGTAGCAGTAAAGGGGAGTCAAAAACTAGGTGTAGGGACCGCAATGTAGAGTTTTGTTGGGCAATATTCATTGGCGAGTTCTCCAAAGAAATTTTTGTAGCAAAATTGTGCCTATAACAGAAAAAAAACGTGGCATCTTTCTGACAAGAATGCATACGGCTGCGTAGAAAACAAATGAGGTTGGGATGGGCCCATTTGAATTTGGGTGTGAGTCAAAGAAATTTGTGATCTCCAATGAAGAACGGCAACATACGGACCAGCATGCTGCGTCATTAGCAGGCAAGCGTGCATGGGCGAGCGTCTCTGTGAGGGCTATCTGCTATTCACCGAACATTGCATCCCTACGCCGTGCCTCGCGTAAGTGCTGGCTGCACGCGCGTGTTGAAGCCGATGGTTGGTTCACTATTTCAAAGTTCAAAATCCAAGCTTCACGCCGCCTCTTACGCTGACGACACGCTTGAAGGCTCACATCGGGCTCCGCCCCTGCGTACGTCGTGCACTGCGGCGCCGAGTACTGGCCTACCGTATAAGACGCCTTCAAAGACAGCGACTGCATATTGCAGTACTTTCAAGAGTTGCCAATCGCACAGCCGATGGGGAAAAGCCTCCCTATTTTACAAGAATTATAGCGCAGGTGGCTTTCGAAAATTTTGTTTTTGGCCCTCGTCGGTGCTCACGAAGCAGACGACGCACCAGTTATCCGCCTTGCACTTAACTCCGATGGTGGCGCCAGCTCATTTAATGGTGGGCCTTCTACCCAATTCGGAGTCATAGGCGCATTGATGCAATCTTGTATGCATTGTAATAAAATCGGATCAGATAGCCCATTCTGCAACCGCAGTTCGCATTGTACTCACATAGCGCTTGTAGAGGGTCTTTTTACAAAGCAACATCAATGACTGTCGTAGCACTGCGGTATAATCCTTGACTTCCATGCCGAATGCCCGGGTTTGATTCCGCCTTGAGTCGTGATTTTTATTCAGTGCTTTCATTAGGATATTTCACCAATCGACAACGACGACACAAGTCCCTTTCAACGACACGGGCTCCTTTAAGCTGTGGCGTAATTTCCAGCATGGGGTCACATAGACTGCACAAGCGTGGTAAGTTGGGCCAGCTGGTACTGGTTCATGTTGTAACAGCTCAAAAGAAACAAAAAGAACGAGAACAGAAAAATTACAATCTCTCGCTAAAGGGAACCATGTGTAGATGTGAAGCAGCGGGCGCTAACGCTTACACTGGCGGCGGCGTTGACGCTGCAGCTCATCGCAGCGTTGCGCAGGAGAGAAAAACTGGGGAGGCGCAAAGCAGGCAGTGATGGAGCAGTGTTTCCTACTGGAACATGCCAATCGCTGCTAATGGGCAATGAGAGACAGAAGACTCCGACTGGACACAGAGACCCACACTCCGCTTTTAGTTAACGCGCAGGCTGCGAATTTTTATTGTTCAACAAGGCACAGGAGAAATCTCCCTACCGGCACCACCTTGCAGGTCAAGATCTATTGCCATATATACGGGGTGGCCAGTGAACGGTTGTGCAGCGCGAGCAGTTGGTTTTTCAACCAAGAAACTCGTTGAGTGAACCGTAGGACTCGATCACCATTTTAGTCAAAAGCTCGTATCGGTATTCGTTGGTAGTTTCAGGATTCGTAGCGATTTGTAGCTAGTGTTTCAGGGCGTCCCTGGGCTGGCGGGCGCCCATCATGGCAAGCCAGCCACCGAAGAAGGTGTTAGCCTTTGATGTCGTCGTCCCTGAGGGGGCAAGTCCGGAAGGACGTCGTTGAGGCGACGTCTTCAATAGTAGGAATCGAAGAAGTATACTGCGTTCAACACTCCGGCGGCCGGAACTACCAAGTTACCGTCATCAGCGAAGCCGCTCTGGCTCAAATCGTGGACGCGTCGCACCTCAACATCCGAGGAGAGCGCGTCGCCATCGTACCCATGGGCCCTCAAGTAACACAGGTCACCGTTCTCTTCCTGCCGTGCCGCGTCCCCAGTGAGGCCCTCGCCCAGGCGTTGTCTCCCTACGGGAAGGTGCTCCACATTACCAGGGGACTCATGGGGTCGCGCCCGACCATGACCACTGGGACGCGGTACGTCCGCATGGAAATGAAATCGTCGTCCCCTGTGCCAAAGTACCTGAAGGTGGCAGGTCACTGAGTGACCTGCGACTACAAGGGTATTCAGTGCGTGTGCCGGTGTTGTGGAGAAAGTGGCCACTTCAGGATGAACTGCACGGCGCCGTTTTGCGGTAGGTGCGGTGGAGAAAGTGGCCACTTCAGGATGAACTGCACGGCGCCGTTTTGCGGGAGGTGCGGCACCTATGGCCACGACGGCAAGGGCTCCTCCCTTCCGTGCCGACGTTGTGGAGACCCACATGCCACCGTCGCCTGCACTATCCGAAGGTCATACTCAGAGGCAGCCTCTAAAGACTTCCCACCACTTCAACCCGAGACGCCGGCTTCGGACAAACGCGAGGTCCCACTGACACCTGCCCCAGACCCCACTCAAGGTCACAACACAAAGGACGCGACGCCACATCCAACGCCCGCCGCGTCCCCCGTTAGCCCAGAACCAGCCAGCGCTTCCACGGCTGATGATTCGGTGTGCGTCTCGCGCCCATCGGTCATCACCATCGAACGAGATGCCGGCACCTCGCTCCACAGCGGATCTGCTGGGCGGACAGACGCCGACGACAGCGTGAAGTCCGACGCCAGTCACGCGACCTCCCCATCGTCTGCGAATCCTCCTACCATCGAGGAGTCTCCGTCTACAGACGTCGGAACCGTTCCACATTGAAGACTCAGACAGCTCTTTCAAGTGAGACGCCCCTGCAGATTGACGAAGGCGTTACTCCCAGCGACGTCAGCCGGGAAAGTGATGACGTTCTGGTGCCCCCCTATGTTCCGAAGTTCCAACATCAAGCGTCACCGAGTTTCCAGCAGTGACTCGGAAACCCGCAGCCGCGACAGAAGTCCCTTGCGGACACCATCGCGACCCCGGAAGCCCCGCGCCTCCGGTGCGTCGCCCGGCCGCAAGAAATGACTGTACCACTCGCGGGGTGCATTCACCCGCTCCCGCGCCCGCTAAAGGTACTCCTGCCTTTCCGTCCCTTACTTTGTATCCTTCTCTTTCATCATGGCTATCATTTTAAAAGTCATTACATTTAACGTTCATGGTTTCCGCAACCCTCAAAAACAGGCTGAAGTTATAAATTTTGCGCGATCACTATCTTGTGACCTTCTTTTTCTGCAGGAAACTAACTTTTTCAAGCTCTCAGATGTTCTGACATTCAAACGTGCTGTTAACATTGAATGTTACTTCTCGTTCGCTAGCACGCGTTCGACTGGCGTCGGAGTTATTGTTTTTAACCGCAGCCTTCTGCGTGACCACCATGTTACCTTCGATGCCTTCGGACGCGTGCTGGCGTTCGACTGCACTTTCTTTTCTTTGCGCATCTGATTTGTTGGACGTCTATGGGCCGGAGGAGGAGGATAGGTTGAGGAAAGGAAAAGACGCAATTTCTGCTACCCTAAATGGGAGCACGTCTCAGCGTCTGTAGGGGTGATGGAAGAGGGAAATAAAGATGGAAAGAGAAGAGAAGAAGAAGAGAGCGGCACGCGGCGGATGGCTTCTGCAGCCAGTAGTCCAGTCCAATGTCTCCAAGGGAGTGAACCGCCTTGAAGATATCGGCGTGGTGTTGGACAGGGAACAGGAGGTCCCTCTGTGTAGCCGCGGGTAGATGCAGAACACTTGAGCGGCAGCTGAGCCCTTTTCAGCTAGCCATGATGGCTGGAAGTGTTTTGCAGACCACCTGCCTGAAGACAGATGGCTTTCAGTGGACTGTACGATGGGAGCAGCTCGCCGACGGCCCGCAGCGTAAGCTGCAGCGATGCAATGATGGCGTCCCGCGGATCATCACGCAGTGTCGCCATGGGCTCTGCAGACGGCCTCATTGCAGGGGAAACAGGAGACGCTTTGGAAGCGGGACCGGGTAGCACCTCATGACCACCAACCTGCCGGTCGACAGGGGGGAGGTACAGGACGCGATGCACTGCTGGCAGCCTGGGCATAAGTGCGGATGCCCGTGCTGGTGGCAGGAGGGCCCGAAAAGTGGGGTGACTCTCCTCACGTACCATTGCGCGCACAGCTCGCCTTGATAGGGGGGACCATAGAGGAGGCCATGATTGGTGGCCACCTTCCGCTCCTCTTGCCATTTAGGACAGGCAGGAGTGTTCGAAGGGTGGTTGTAACCACAGTTGACACATCAAGCTTTCTCAGTGCAACTCTCTGTTGAGGGGTGGCTCCTACCGCAGCGTAGGCAGCAGTTGGGGCGTCTGCAGGTGGCTGTTGCATGACCAAGACGGCCACACTGCAGGCATTGTAGTGGGCGCGGCCTGGCAGGGCGCACCCGAAACCGCAGCTTGTAGAGGCTCACGTGCTCCGGTGAAACAGGGCCGGCAAACCGTAGTGTCACTGTGTTCCCGGTCTTGGCGGCAGACACCACCGGGACACTCGACTCAATAGACTGAAGCAGCTCGTTGTCTGTAGGGTCGCCGTCCACACCTGTGCAGATATCCCCGTGCTGAATCCTCGATCGCCGGGAACCCGGGCGGTTACAGGGATGCCGCAGAGCTCCGTGACACCAAGAAGCTCCTCCAGGCACTCCCGTGAGCACACGTCGGCTGCCACGACATTTCTTCGGCTGTTGACGCGCACCTTGATGACGCCACGCCGCGACGATAGCGCAGACGTCCAGCATCAGGCGCGATCCCAGGATGAAGGCGCCGTTTGGAGCTGACGGCTTGAATAAAACTGTCCCTGCTACGGCCGGGTCAGTGGGAACCACAGGGGACGCGGCGAGTGTCCTTGCACGTCGACGGGCGCCCCTTGAGCGCACCAGCGTGAAATTCTCGAGGGCTGGATCGGTGTCCTGCGGTTGAGAATTTCCCGTGCAGTTGGCGCTGTGAAGGAACTCCTTTTTGTACTGAGGCAGGCGAGGCAGTTTCGGAGCCTGCGGTGGTGACCACAGGCTGCTTTGGCAGTTGCGGAACAGCAGGTGGCTTGCGGCATTTGGACTTGTCCTTGTTCTTTGCGAAGCCCATGGCCGTCGGTTGCGGATTTTCCTTTAGAGAAAACCGCAGCTGGATGTTGAGGTAGTTGTGGCGTCGACGCAGTCATGCTGGGCGTCGATATGCCGTCACCACTTGCCAAAATCTGCGCGGGACGCGGCAGCGCGTCGCAGCCCCTGGGCGTCTCCGACAGGGAGGAATTCGCTGCTGATTGCACATGCTTGCGTGGAGCGTCACAGCCACTCTCGTCATCACTGCGACCTCGTTTCCGGGAGCTCGTAGTGTCCATCAGCTCGTCCGGTGTGACCGCAGGCAGTGGGCAAACGCTGGGGTCAAAAGAGCGTTTTTCTTGTGTGGGCGAAGGCTCGGGCGCCTGCTGTAGAGGTGCTGATGTTGGTGCCGCCGTTGGGCTCGTACATGAACCCGGCAGCACGGCGTCATCAGGGGTGGCCAAGACGCCGGCAGTTGCTGCTGAGGAGGAGGCGCGCCTCGTCTGCCACAGGTCCACGATAGTGGCAGCCTTCACGTGGAGAGCCCTCCAGCGATGCAACTCCTCGACGTTGAAGGAGACCAAGGACGCAGCTGACTTACTAGCTGAGCGGTGATGACCCTTGTGAGGGACGCGCGAAGCAGGCTGTGCGAATTCAGAAATGGGTGCGTTCACGTGTCGTTGGAGAGAGCACGCCGCACAACAAACGACCGATGGTCATTGGAATCACAGTCACGCAAGTGAGCCTCACCGGGCGACACGCATTTGAACTAGAAAAGAACATACAGAAAGTAGAACTAAACGGGGAGCGTTGCAAGAGACGTGACAGCGTCCCTCGCACACGCAAGAGCTCCGGAGAACACGTCCGTTCGCCTTGAACGCTTGTGAGAGACTCCCGTCTATGGGCCGGCAGTGTCCGCAAACTCTGCCACTTTTTTTTCGCTCTCTCGACACTTACCTTTTAAGTTCTCGGCATTTGGTACTTTTAGGAGATTTTTATTGTGTCTTAGACTCCCACGCCAATGTCCGAGGTCCAGGTCGCGGCCGGTCTAACTGGAATGCTAAACAACTTGAGCGTCTCGTACAACAGTTGTTACTGACTGATGTACATGACCGTACGTATGGTGGGAGGTATGTTTATACTTGGCGTCGCGCGACATCGAGCAGTCGGCTTGATCGAGCATATGTATCCCCCGGCCTCATGGCATTCGTACGCAATGTCGAGGTGCTGTCGCTAGCACCTACGCCCGTGTATATAAGCGACCATCGTCCGGTTGCGCTGACCCTACACCTGCCTGCGGGGACGCCGGTGGTTCAGCGGCCATGGCGTCTGGATTGCCGCGTCCTTCAAGACCTTCAGACGGCCCAGGGTTTGTCCCGAGCACTACGCGCATCACTTATTGGCGCAGATCTCACTGAATGGGATCATTTAAAAGAACAATGGCGTCACCATTGTAGTGCGTCAGGTAGGGCACTTCGCGCTCGTGTGACGCAAGACGCTAACGTTTTAATGCAGAAAATCCGCATTGCCCACCGAGACCCTTGCCCCTCTCCCGTCATGCGTGCATGGCAAGCAGAGCTAGTGGACAGGTAGCAGCGTATAATGCGCGCCTCTTCACTCCCAGCGGCAGCTTGGCGCTGCAGACGTGCGCCATGTGCGCAACCTGAGATCCTCCGGTATGAACGCCGGGCGCTCATCCGTCCGTGCGGCTCGCCTGCACACACGCTACACCCTATAGCTCCTGCCGCTAATGGCTTACGAGACTTCCAGGCTTTCACGCGCCACTTTGAATTTATGGCCCAGTCAGCTACTAACGTAAGTTCTGCCGCAGGGGGGTTCTTTGCACCCCGTCCTACGAAAATTTACCCCGTTACTCCAACGCGGATTCTGACTCTCTCCTATCGCCACCATCGGATTCTGAAATCAAAGAAGCCTTAGATGCAATGAAAAAAAGGTTCGGCCCCTGGACCCGATGGCCTCCCCGTCGAGTTCTACATCCAGTTTTGGCCCATTATTGGCCCATTTATGTCATGTGTCATCAGGCGCTGTTTCCACGATCTTTCCCTCCCGCACTCTTTCCGCAGTGGCCGTATCACACTGATACCCAAGAAATACTCCCAATCTGCGCGACCCGAAAGATTGGCGCCCCATCACCCTTCTCAATGCGGATTACAAACTCCTCGCTAACATTCTGGTACGCCGAATCAGTCCGTCTCTTCCATCGCTAATAGCTCCCCACCAAGTCCTGTTCCATTCCGGGCCGCGACATTCATAGTCATACCTGGCTCACGCGTGACATAATGCAGTACACCATTGGACGATGCGCACACGGGGTTACTGGTTTCCTTAGATCAGGAAAAAGCTTTTGACTTCGTTAAACATGCCTATTTATTCAACGTCTTACAAGCATTCGGTTTTCCTGCCAAGTTCATCCGCCTCATTCATGCTATGTACGCTAACTCCGAGAGTACCCTTTTCCTAGATTCGCGCGAGAGCCGCCCATTCCAGGTTACACGAGGAGTCCGTCAGGGTTGTCCTGTCTCCCCCCGTCTTATTCGTCCTTGCCTTAGAACCTTTTTTTAAAGGCCATCGAACGAGATCCACAGATCCGTGGCTTACCCCCTCCCTGGCCGTACTGAAGTAAAAGTAACTGCCTATGCCGATGATATTACTCTGTACATACACAACGAACAGTCACTGCAGCACGTCCTGAATGCCTTTTCCAATTATGGTGTGATTTCTGGTGCTCGTTTACATTTGTCAATAAGCCAGTATTTCTTCATTGGAAACCCTGCCGGAAGTATTAACATCACATTGTTTTGCAATGGTCCCCCCACCATGGAGATACTAGGTGTCACTTACAATACTTTCGGTATACAGGAAAAATATCTGGACATCTGTTATACAAGCTCTAACACAAAACGTAGACGCTGCTAAGCACTTTGATTTTCCCCTTTTAGAACGCTGGTACTTGTCGCAATCGGTCTACCTCGCAAATTTTGGTACTTGTGTCACACAGTCAAACCCCCGCTCCGCGTTTCACAGAAAGTTCAGCGTTTAATCACCTCGTTTTTTTTTTGGTCTGGTGGTACGGAATTATTATCGCGCCCCACGTTAGCGCAACAGCGCAGCCGAGGAAGGCTTCGCGTTCCCCGACGTGGCCGTTACGGCTTCCATCCTGTCTCTCCACACTTTATTGCGCATTTAAATAATGATGGTACGCCTGCGCAGACACTCGCACGTTACCACCTAGGTCCATCCCTACGTGTCCTAGTGCCCGCTGGTCACGAGAACGGATACCTGGGCTAGTTTGTGGGAATTCATGTTAAGGTGGGTAGCGCAAAGACACACGGACGAAAGCGAGGAATGATTACACGGGACAAGCGCTGACTTAAAACTAAAGCTGTTTAGTTTGAAGTCAGCGCTTGTCCCGTGTATTAATTCCTCGCTTTCGTCCGTGTGTCTTTGCGCTACCCACCTTAACATGAATGCCCGCTGGTCCTATCAAATGTGGTCCGCAGTCCTCCCAATTTACCGACTGTGTATCGTGCCCTCCTGGCCTTCCACCGCCCTCTAGATACCACATGCCCCGATATCGATGTAACCGAAGCGGAAAGTGGTGGACACAATGGCCGCCCTTGTGCAGCCTTTGGTACCCCGACACCGGCATTGGGTAATGAGTCGCCCTTGGAAGCGCATTGTCGCAGCGGCGTTGCCGGGTCACCTCCGTGACTTTGTTTGGCAATGGGGCTGGGGCTTGCTCCCCACTCGAGATCGGCTGCAACGATGGCAGGTGGTACGCACCTCCACTTACCCCAACTGCGTCATGGTGGAGACCAACCGACATGCGACGATCGAATGCGTGGTCGCCCGCCTTTTTTTGGCGTGCGGTCCATGCTGGTTTTCGTGGGCAGGGTGTTCGAGGGTTCGTGTCCAGTGGCCGGTTCCCACGGGGGCGCTTCACGGTACTCTTAGTAGTTGCCGGCCTGTTCAGCCTTTGGCGCAACCGCTGCGAAGCCGTCGCTGGGAATTGCCGTCGACGGGCCTTATGGCCAATATTGGGGCGCATGAGGCGCGAGATCCTCGCGTTTCTCTTGGAGGAGCTTTTCTTTTTGGGGGAGCACGAGTTTCCGCGCCATTGGTCATGCCCTTTTGTCGAGGTTGAGCATGAACGAGTCCAACTTAATTTTCGGCCTACATGGTGCTAGGCCGCACCGTCGGGTCGGAGTTGGTGTACTTGTCTCCTTGCCCTTTCGACCTCATCTCTATTGTGACATTTGTGAGCTATGTGTATTTGTTGTTATGCTGATCACGCTTCTGCTGTTCGCCCTATGCGAAAGTGTTAGTTTCTGTGATGTACAATGGTGAAAGTGTGAATGTATCCCTGTACACTGATATGTCATGCATAATTTATGCTCTGTACATAATGTAAATAATTTTTTTCTAAACAGAAACTCGCTAGCAGACGCTGCCTGCGTCGGCGTCGCGAGTGGCGAGAAAGGGGGTGAGCGTAGGAGAGGATAGGGGGGAGGGGACGCGCATGCGCAGTGGGGAGTGTGGACGCCGCGGGCAGGGATGCCTAGAGGAGCGAGGGGGAGCATAGGAGGAGAGAGAGGGGGGGACGCGCATGCGCAGTGGGGGGTGTGGTCGCCGCGGGAAGGGATGCCTAGAGGAGAGAGAGGGGGAAATGAGGTTTTTATATTCATTTTTTAAAGGGTTTGCGCATGCGCAGTAAGGGTGGTCACGCCACACACCACCGGATTAAACCCCGCTCTAAGATGCTTCACATCTAAAAGAGGAGAAGAAAGCACAAACAGGCGCTCACTATCAACTAAAGGTTTATTGCACGAAAACAGGCCTATATGAAGGTCAACAAACGTGCATACCTGCATTACATTCCTACATACCTGCCCGTCGCGCATACCTGCATACCACGGGCAGTTCTCAGGGGTATGTGCCACACATGACTGGTGGAAAAGATATTATAACGTACGCAGCAGTAATCATCAAGTGACCTGAGAATGGTGTATGGCATACACTTAAATCCTCCAGTGCCAAATTTAGGTATGTAACCAAGTTAAGGAGACGATCACGAGAGCACCGAGACTTTGGGGGCTAGATAGATAGATAGATAGATAGATGATAGATAGATAGATAGATAGATAGATAGATAGATAGATAGATAGATAGATAGATAGACAGATAGATAGATAGATAGATGATATATAGGTAGGTAGATAGGTCACAAAGTGTCTTTGGTTCACTCAGAAGCATTTAAAAGTGTTTATCTGAAGGTTAAAGACATAGCTTGAGTTCTTGACGTCGTAGGTTCGAATTGAACCACTACTGATGTCTTTTACTTTCGTTTGTTTTGTTCTTGCGAAGCTCAATATCGATTTCAGCGTTGTCAGAGTCCTTAAGTAATAGCCTCCGGTTCATTTTAGTGACACCCCATGTATTCTAAGGAAGAACGTGCTGCGGTGCAGGTGGAATATGTTTGGTGCATTCATCAGAAGATGCTTGCCCGTTCAAACATCCCAGTTTTCGCAGAGCTGTTAATCGCCAACATGCTAAATGTATTCGTGATCATAAGTACCATAAAAGGTGCCGACACGCAAATATGTATGATGCTGATAAGACAGTTCTACGGTGTTTAGTTTGCCGCGCTTTTTGAATGTTACCACGGCTCTAGGCTCCTTGCAGAGGGTTGCGAGAAACAAAACTTTTTAGGCATTTGAAGTGGAAAGCTGTGAGGGCGTTCCGCTGTTCGTGATGACGCACAATGAGGCAGAAGGGGTTACGGGGTGAAGGACAATTTCACTGTCGCCAAGCTACGACAAAACAGGTGCGTGCTATGCGACAAGGCTGCTGGAGCCTGTATGTCGCCGAGGTCTCCCGGAATATGAGTAGTGTGCTCTTTTTCACCAGCTGTGTCCTCTTTTGTGTCAAGTGCACATGGTATTTGGGCAACCGAGAAAAAAGTCTGAGCTCAGAACAAATAGTTATTGCCAGAATCGGCAACAGCCCTACCTTTTTGTCATATCACCATGTGCCCAATTCTGGCTTGTGATTGTTTTAATTTTTTGTAGGGCCTACGAAGCGGGTGTTGAAAGAAACTGGGGATGAAATTAATACCACATTGTGAAGGGATGAATACAATGAAGTAGTTAAAAGCAACGTCGTGTCTCTCTGAGAAACGAGTTGTGTTTGATTGCCTGTAAATCCATTTGTTGCACGGTACTTCAGTTTTATGCATATTGATTTTCAGACCTACTCTTCTGCTTTCCGTGTCCAGTTCAGTAATCATGAGCTGTGATTCGTTCCCTGAGTTACTCATCAATGCAATGTCATCAGCGAATCGCAGGTTACTAAGACGCTCTCCATGAACACATATCTCTAACTCTTCCGATTCTAGAGCCCTGAAAACCTCCTCTAAACACGCGGTGAATAGCATTGGAGTGATGGTGTCTTCCTGCCTTACACCCTTCTTTATTGGGATCCTGTCACTTTCTTTATGGAAGACTATGGTGGCTGTGGATCCGCTATAGATTTCTTCCAGTATGTTTATATCGGCTTCGTCGGTGCCCTGATTCCGCAGTGCCTGCATGACTCCTGGTATCTCCACCGAATCAAAGGCCTTCTCGTAATCTCTGAAGGCTATGTATAGGGGTTGGTTGTATTGCGCGCATTTCTCTATCACCTGATTGATAGTATGAATATGGTCTGTTCTTCAGTAGGCCTATACGAAAATCCTGTTTGGTCCTTTGGTTGAATGACCTCTAATATAGCATTAATTTTATTAGCGTTATTTTTGTAAATAGCTTGTAGACAACCGACAGCAAGCTGATCGGCCAGTAATTTTACAAGTCGTTGACGTCCCCTATCTGATGGATTAAGATGATGTTGGCACCCTTCCGAGATTCTGGTATCCTCCCCGCCAAGAGACACTTCGTATTCAGGGTGGCCTGTTTTTCTAACACGAATCTCTTCCCCGTCTTTCAACAGGTCTGATGTTAGCTAACCCTCAAGAGTGGCTTTGCCTCTTTGCATCCCCTCTAGGGCTTTCTTTATTTATCCTGTTAATATTGGTGGGATTCAGATTCCCCTGGGCTCTTACTGTTTTTTACGTTATCATCCTGATTGTTTCAGCTGCTGTACATATCCCTGTAGAACTACTCCGCTACCTCAACTATTCTATCCATATTGTTAGTGACCTTGCCTTACTTGTCCCTTAATGCATACATCTGATTTTTGCCTGATGCACAGTTTTGTCTTCACAGCTTTGAGGCTTCTTACAATCTTTATAACACGCTCAATGCTGTCCATGTTATACCTTCTAATGTCGGATGCCTTGAACTTATTCATCAACTTCGAATGCTCCGCAAGCTCTATTTTGCCTGTTAGCATTTGAGGCTTTCATGGTGAGGCTTTCATGGCTTTGCGATAGTTGGCGAGACACTGGAAGTTCGTAAATGAATATGTCTACTTAGGACAGGTAGTAACCGCGGAGCCGAATCCTTGAGAGTGAAATAAATAGAAGAATAAGGATGGGATGGAGCACATTTCGGCAAGCATTCTCAAATCATGAATGGTAGCCTACCACTATCCCTGAAGAGGGAAGGTATATGACAGCTGCATCTTACCGGTCCTTACCTACGGAGCAGAAACCTGGAGACTTACAAAGGGGGTTCAACTAAAATTGAGGATGACGCAGCGAGCGATGGCAAGGAATATGATAGGTGTAATCTTAATAGAGAGGAAGAGAGCAGGGTGGGTGAGGGAACAAACGGGGGTAAGGATATCATAGTTGATATCAAACAGAAGAAATGGATATGGGCCGGGCACGTAGCACGTAGGCAGGATGACCGCTGGTCATGAAGGGTACCTCACTGGATTCCCAGAGAAGGCAAACGGGTGAGGGGGAGGCAGAAAATTAGGTGGGCATGTGTGATTAACCCTCTCATGCATGAATTAAATCCTGAGAATAAAAAAATTATTTTTGGCCTAAAAGTATTGCTAGAGGCCGCAAAGATCATGAAAAAATTTTTATTTCAAGTAATCAAAAGCTTCTTATAAGATTTCTGATGTGTCCCCAATATGAGGACAACATGCTGTAAGCTGATATGAGTCATTGATATCAGTACACATGAAATAGATCTAGAACACTGAAAGAAACAATTACATTTCAAACTGAAATGCTGACGACCGGTCTTGCATATTTCGCTTATGTGCTGTGGAAGGACTGGAAGCACCAGGGCTTGTTGAAGCACCGTCAGCACGCGCAGGCTCTCTGTCATCGCTCTCTTCTTCTGAGCTGCTGGAAGTTTTAAGGTCGGTAATAGCTGCTCCCAATCATCCACCTCGGAATCGTCATCAGAGCCAGATGAGCGGTCTAAGAGAGCATCTATTTCTTCCCTAGACAGTCCTGTCTTAGAAGACATCTTAGAAAAGTATCGTTTCCACGGTCTACGGAAGTGCGAGACTTACAGACATCCAAAAACTCCCGCAAAAGCAGACTCAACCGTGCACGTAATGCGCGGGAAAATGCAAGCGCTTTCAGGTCAGGCCTGGCTTTCTGCGGGCGCGTTTGTATTTGGTGGCGCTGCAGATGTGTCTACACCTTTCATGCATAATGTCCCCATTTGAGGACACATGTTCGGTTCCTTCTATAGAGCCCATAGCCGAGAAAAAAAGTCAACAAAAGGAGCTGGTATTATTCAAGAGCTGTTCTTTCAACACATATTTTTTATAGTTCAAAAACACCAGAGCCTATCGAGCAATTATTTTTTTGTTTTTACGAACATTCAGTGACCTCAAGCAAGCCTACTCTCCGTAAGAACCTGGAGCTTCTAGAAACATGGACAGCGAGGGCCATCTGTGAAACTAGTTAGGAACATTGGCGGGTTCTCAATTGAGGACACCATGCGGCTAATGACTCGCTACAAGTAACTGGACGACTTTTGTAGTAGGATAAATATCTGTTCTCATATGAGGCCCGTATGCATGAGAGGGTTAAGAAGAATGTAGGTATAATGCGGCAGCAGAAAGCACAGGAGCGAATTGATTGGCGGAACATGGGAGAGGCATTTGCCCTGCAGTGGGCGTTGTCAGGCTGATGATGATGGAATAGATTTCATTTAAATAACGTTATGCCAATGTTCTGAAGGGCCAATTTAAAGGTGAACAACTGTTAGAATCAATTTCGGTGCTCCGTATAAAAATTAGGGCAATTACAACGTTACAAATAATTGTGTCTATATTCCACGGTCATTCATGCCATATTTCTTCATAAAATGAATTCAACGGGCAGCTCAGATTACATGTGATAATTAACTGCTGGCAGCAAGCACACTCAAAAACAATTAAAAAATATAATCCTGCCGGAACTCTCCGTCTTCAACGTCTTGTTAAGCGCTCTACCATACTCACCATACCGATGTTGCATAGCTCGAAATTTCAGCTAGCAGGAATATATGAGAAATTTAGGTAACAAGAACTATTAAGACACTTTAGGCTCATTGTGGTTGGTTTTTTCTTTGCCTCTACTGCATAGAAATCGATAAATATAAGTCGCGTCGTTAAACGACGACGTCGTGTTGTGAAGGAATCTTTACAAGATGGTTTACCTTGTAATTCTCTGCAATGCATGAACTCCATTAATACCTGTGTAGTATTTTTTTCCTCCTTCCTGCACAGCTTATCGGTGAACGTTGCTGAATGTAATAACTTCTATCTCTAAAACGCTGGCTTTCCCCAACTCGACTGTTATAAAAATTTCGGCAGATCCCACGTCAAGGTGGCTGTGGTGTAAGTTTTATTGAGCGAGACGTTACGCAGTGACACTAAAGATATTAGTTGAACAGACAGATGTTGAGCAGTCAGGTATGTTTTGTATAACAAGTTGTTTACAGTTGCGTATCAAACTAACAGCAGCGTGGGTATTACCAACAAGAGGAGAGGTATATATAAGGTGATTTGCAGCGCTTCTGCTAGCGAGGATAGTAGCGCTAGTGTGCGCTACGTAGACCAACTTCAGTGGATGGCGCTTTAGAATACAAATCATGTTAACCCGACGTGACGCCTGTATCATAGGACCACGTACGTACATAATGTTTATAAAATTAGATAGCATTAGATACCAAACACAATTGACGTTTCACCAACGCAACGCCTGCGTAGGGTTTTTTTCCAAAACAGGTCCGAGACCTGGCGTGGCTCTGTGGTTGAAAAACCGCCAGGTCTCCGCGGAACGCGCAGCACAGTCACAGCGAAAGCTGGAAGAGTGGCTTTTCTAGAGCCTTTTTTAAACACTCTTGGGACTACCACTACAAGCACACTTGCATGGTACCCACTACGTACTAAATCATGATTTTTGTGTAGTGGGGAAGCGTTCACTGTGCCATTATTCGTCATTCTTCAGAAAAGCGCAGTACGCGCTACACATTTGTAAAACGTTATGTGCACTTTGTTGATACTGTGGCTGACGACGATAAAGAATTATGTCTGAAGCTTTTGTAATGGGTTGGAGCATTTAACGACCCTCTCGTTGCGGAATTCAGATTGTGTGACGCCTGGTTGTTACTTTACTGTTTAAAACGCTTTATTACACATGTTTTAGAAGCGAAAAGAAACCAACGAAATTGAAGACAAGAACAAAAGAAGAAGACACAATCAAGCACACACCATCGCCGGTGTGTGCAGGGTCCCAGGGTTCCAGCAGGAATCGAACCCAAGCATTCGGCCTGCAATCATGTATTACATCGAAACCGGCCCAGCTTTTCACGCTTCTGAATTACATACGCTCCTGATTACACGTACTACAAAAGAAAGCTATCCGTCACGTAGCTGGAGTGCACTACAAAGCACACACCAAACCACTATTTACACGCTTTTCCATAATTTCTGCTCACAACCTTTACGCATATAATTTGGCCCTTAGATACAATGTCTTAAACTTTCTGATGGAACAATCCGTACATTAGCGCAGCTTAAAAAAAGAACTTACACATACCCATTCCGAAATACAGAAAATTGGATGATTCCATATACACGTTTAATTATGAGCGAGCAGATGCTCTGTTACAGACTTCCAAAACTTCTAAATTACTTAACAGAACACGAAATTGTTATCGAATGTACCAGTAGAAAAATGTTAAGGCATTTTTTGTGTCTCTAGAATAGTTACACCAGTGAAAAGTTGTACGTTTTTTCTCCTTTTCAGTTAAAATGCGTTTCTGTAATGTTTTTATTTCTCTATCCTTCGTTTGCAAAATGTAATCAACATATTCATTGTGTTTCTCTAAATTCATAAGTATAGCCTATGATTTTGTGTTTTGATGTGCTCACTAAGTATGTTTATTTATTACGAACAACAAAAAAAGGAAAGAAAGAATAGAAAAAAAACGAAAATGTACAACCCAGCGGTACTTACTAGCACTAATGCGCATATTGTATGTTTTTATTTGTACCGCATCCATGCACTGTCATGCTGAATGCCTTGTAAGGGGGGGCCCGAATCCCCGTCAAGTGAACAGTGTTTCACTTTTTGTTCGGGCCTCCTCCATTTTTTTTGGTGTACGTCAAGAAAAATAGGAATAAAAGTTGAATTGACTTGAATTGAATATGTTAAGGCGATTCCTTACCCGACATGGAGCCTGCATGGGCTCAGTTTGCAAAGCAGCTTCAAGCACCAGCGTAGCTCAGTGGTAGAGTACTGGGCTGCTACGCAGAGGGCCCGTGTTCGATTCCCATTCTGTCCTAGGTATTTCTTATTTAGTTAGTTTTTTTCGTATTCGCGTGATAGTGGTTACGGACGCCGGCGGCGGTGGACAACAATGGCGCAAAAACGGCCCTTGTTGTGATCTCATAGCAGCTTTCGATGTAATACATGATTGCACGCCGAATGCTTGGGTTCGATTCCTGCTGGAACCCTGGGACCCGGAATACTTATTCTTCGCATTCGTCGGATCAACGCTACCGATATCAATTTTTCTTAACCCTGTCGCATTTAAATTTACCAATGTCTGCTGTCACCGTTCCCGCGTAGATATAAGCGGTCAGTCACCTGTGGCTCACACCCGCATACCGCGTCCCGCGGTACACGGATATGTGACACTCGTGTCTGGAGCAATGGGTTTGACGACGTACGCGACGGGAGTGTAACGTTGCTCGTGTCATGAGCAGCCAGACATATTCGTCAAGCCCGCTTACCCTCCCCTACTAATTTTGGTCTACCCCAAGATAAGGAGGCGATCACGAGAGCACCCAGACGTAGGCGGATAGATAGATAGATAGATAGATAGATAGATAGATAGATAGATAGATAGATAGATAGATAGATAGATAGATAGATAGATAGATAGAAACGCTAAAAGTGCCTGTTGTACCCAAAGAAATGCTTCGCATTTCTCAAAAGCTTTGTTACATACACCGCAATGTCAAGCTGTTTTTCCAACAGCTTTTAGCCACTGGTGGCCCCAGAACTCTTTTGTTTTTGGAAATAAATTGTTATTGTATTGTATTGTATTGTATTGTATATTTTTCAGATTGCTACTCTTTAGGAGTGAGTATTGCCAGTAGCGTTGCTGTCAACAAGCAGTAAGACTACAAGTTCCAGCAGTAGGGCTATACGTGTTGCCTTAAAAATCGGTGAGGACTTTCCGCAAAACGTCGATAAAGTGTCTACAATAGTTCGTGTAAACTGCATAAAACAGAACACTTCTTCGCATGAACGATGTATACGGAGTCTCCTTTGTAGAATGTATGTTCGGCGTCAAACGTCTTCAGGATACTGGTTGACGTCCTCCTTCAGGAGTCTCTTCTCTTCAGGGGAAAGACGCCTGAGGTCTGGATGAAGGGTCATCTGGAAATCTGGAAAATTGAGGGATAGTAAGGAATGATCTACGCTCGCGTATCGGCTTTCTGTTGGTTGGCTTGTGAGTTTTACCATTTCATTTCACCAGAATTACGTTGGATATTGGGACAAGGCTGTCTTGTAGAAGTCCTGCAAAGGAACAACTGCAGGTGGTTGCTTTTCAAAGAGCCGATTATTGATACTCGGAGATCCTGACCTCCCACAGTTATCCATTGGCCAAGTTATGCTTTACTGAAGGGCATCGGAGCGTAGATTACAGTTGCCTTGCGCAAAAGGGGGACCACGGATAAAAACGGACGTTGCGCTCAATACCCTTGACAGAAAAATGATCCTGGCATATTCTCAGGCTCCCTCGTAGGCGCATGAATAGCACGTGGGGTGTTTTTTTTTCTGTTGCATACTCACGAGGCATTCGTAGATGTCGTAGACTGATACACACACACACACACACACTCATATATATATATATATATATATATATATATTACTGAAGAGGAACGCTCAGCGCTGCAGCCGCATCGACAGCTTCGCGCAAGGCACGAGCTGGAGCTGCCTGGCCTGTTTTCCTGCTGCAACGCTGCCCGCACCCGTCCAGTTCTCGCTGCTACCATTCTGACGCCACTGCCGCTTAAAGCCCAGTGTTCGCTTTATATTTTTGGTGGAGGTTGCTGCGGCTTTCCCCAGCCCTGGAATTGCGTAGCCGAACGCTCCCGTCCGGCATGCCTGACGACGCTGTCTCGACACCACCACCCGCTTCACCGCCAAGGTGTCCCGGTGCCCAGCTTCTGCGGGAGCCCGAGATCTTCAGCGGCACCGACGAGAAAGACGTTGAGGATTGGCTGGAATCCTATGAACGAGCGAGCGCTACCAACAAATGGGATGATCCCATGAAGCTCGGTACCGTGATGTTTTATTTAACGGATGTCGCCAAGATGTGGTACAAAAACCACGAGACCGACATACCCACTTGGGCGACCTTCAAGACCAGCATCGCAGCTGTTTTAGGACGCCCTGGTGTGCGCGAACTTCGGGCAGAACAACGACTACGAAGCCGGTCCCAACAAAAAGGTGAGACATTCACCAGCTACATCGAGGACATCCTCGACCTGTGCCGGCGTGTCAACCCAACGATGACGGAAGCTGACAAGGTACGCCACATCATGAAGGGCATTCCCGATGACGCCTTTCATATGCTGCTGTCCAAGAACCCTGCCACTGTCTCTGAACTCATCGAGCTGTGTCAGAGTTTCGACGAGGAACGCCCAGCGCTGCAGCCGCATCGACACAGGTACTATTGCGCCACAGCGACAAAGACCCTATCGTGTGTCCGCGACAGAGCGCCACATTATCGACGACCAGGTAGCTGACATGCTCAAGCGTGGCGTCATCCAGCCTTCGAATAGCCCCTGGGCATCTCCAGTCGTTCTCGTTACGAAGAAGGACGGGTCGATTCGCTTCTGTGTTGATTACCGTCGTCTTAACAAAATAACTCGAAAAGACGTTTACCCTCTACCGAGAATTGATGATGCCCTTGACTGCCTGCAAGGCGCGGAGTTCTTCTCTTCTATAGACTTGCGGAGCGGCTATTGGCAAGTCCCCATGGCACCTGAAGACCAACCTAAAACGGCCTTTGTCACACCTGATGGCCTTTACGAATTCCGTGTCATGCCTTTTGGTCTTTGCAACGCGCCCGCAACATTCGAGCGGATGATGGACAACCTTTTGCGGGGTCTTAAGTGGAAAACGTGCCTGTGCTACTTAGATGACGTGGTTATATTTTCACAAGATTTTCCCACGCACCTCTGCAGGCTAGAGAAAGTACTCCAGTGTCTCACTGACGCAGGCCTTCAGCCCAACCTGAAGAAATGCCGCTTCGGCGCAAGTAAGCTCACCATCCTCGGCCATGTTGTATCCAAAGACGGTATACTTCCCGACACCGCCAAGCTTCGGGCAGTCGCCGATTTTCCTCGACCTACGTCTCTAAAAGAGCTGCGCAGCTTCCTTGGCCTCTGTTCCTATTTGCGCCGCTTCATTCGGAATTTCGCGACCATCAGCGCTCCCTTGAATCGGCTCCTACGGAGCGACTCGAAAAATTTACGCTTGGTCGCCCGCCTGTGACGATGCCTTCAAGCAGCTGCTTTGTCTGCTAACCTCACCACCAATACTGCGTCACTTCGACCCTACTGCTCCGACTGAGGTTCAAACCGACGCCAGCGGTGTTGGACTCGGCGCCGTGCTCGCGCAGCGCAAATCTGGGTTCCTCGAGTACGTGGTCGCATACGCAAGCCGTACACTAACTAAGGCCGAGAAGAATTATTCTGTTACGGAGAAAGAATGTCTGGCCATAATTTGGGCACTTGGTAAATTCAGACCTTACCTATAGTTACAGATCACCATGCCCTTTGTTGGCCCTCCACGCTGAGAACCCCTCTGGCGGATTAGCTCGCTGGGCTTTGCGGTTGCAAGACTTCGACATGCATGTTGTCTACAGGTCTGGCCGCCGCCACAACGATGCCGACGCCCTATCACGCTCGCCTGTGTCAACCGAAGGTGCTGCCTGCCTATCTGCCATGGAAGAAATACTTTCGTTCCCAGCAGGCTGCGACATGGCGTCTGAGCAACGCAAGAACGCCTGGATCAGCGCCCTTCTGCGATTCCTTTCTGGCCCGTCAACTTTACCTTCAGCTCCTCGAGCATTGCGCCGTCAAGCTTCTCACTTTGAGATCCGCGATTGCCTCCTTTATCGCCGGAACTACATGTCTGACGGCCGCAAGTGGTTACTGGTCATACCCCGCCATCTTCGTGCTCAAATATGCTCAGCCTTCCACGCTGACCCGCAGTGCACACACGCAGGCGTATTCAAAACATACGCCCGACTTTCCTCCATGTTTTATTGGCAAGGCGTACACCTTTGTGCGCAAGTACATTCGGTCATGCCCCCAGTGCCAACGACGCAAAGCTCCTCCTCAGCACGCCTCTGCTCCGCTCCAGCCAATCCCGTGCCCGGCCAGACCCTTCGACCGCATTGGCATTGACCTGTATGGGCCCCTTCCATGCACGGCTTCCGGAAACCGCTGGGTAGTTGTCGCAGTCGACCACCTGACGCGATACGCGGTGATATGCCGCAGCCCGCGACATATCATCTTTCCTCCCGCGGAACTTCATTCTCCGTCATGGCGCACCACGTGAACTTCTGAGCGATAGGGGACGCGTCTTCCTTTTCGAAGTCGTCAACGCACTCCTTTCCGAATGTTGTGTCGTTCATCGTACTACTACCGCCTAGCATCCCCAAAATAATGGGTTGACGGAAAGATTCAACCGTACCCTTGGCGACATGATCTCCAAGTATGTTGCCTGAGATCATTCCGATTGGGAACCTAATTTTGCCCTTTGTGACGTACGCCTACAACACGGCTCCACAAGCGACTACAGGCTTTTCGCCATTTTTCCTCTTATATGGCCGAGAACCTTCGACCACACTCGATACCATCCTGCCGTACCGATCCCGATTCCTCCGAGTCTACGCCCATCTCTGAAGCTGCCCGCCGCGCCGAGGAATGTCGTCAGCTCGCCCGCTCGTTCACAACCGTCTACCAATGGCCACAGAAATCTCGACGTGACGATGACCACCCGTACCCTCACTTTCTTCCGGACTCCCTAGTGTGGCTCTGGGTTCCAGCTGTCCCTACGGGCCTCTCCTCCAAGCTTGCTTCAAAATATCAGGGACCCTACCGTGTTGTTGCGCAGACGTCACCTGTCAACTACACCGTCGAACCAGTTACGCCATCAACAGACGAACGCTTTCGTGGCCGTGAAACCGTCCACGTACAGCGCCTGAAGCCCTATTACGATCCGCTCGTACTATGTTCCCCGTGAGTCGCCAGGATGGCTCCGTTTTCCGAAGGGGGGACGAATTGTAGTGAAGAGGAACGCCCAGCGCTGCAGCCGCATCGACAGCTTCGCGCGAGGACACGAGCTGGAGCTGCCTGGCCTGTTTTGCAGCTGCAACGCTGCCCGCACCCGTCCAGTTCTCGCTGCTACCATTCTGACGCCACTGCCGCTTTAAGCCCAGTGTTCGCATTATAATATATATATATGTATATATATATATATATATATATATATATATATATATATATATATATATATTTATTTATATATACATATATTGTAGCGATGCATTGGAACCTAGAAATGGGATTGCACTCTTGAGAGCCTTCTTGTGGGTCATCTGCAAAAAGGACACCGCTCGCGCTGAGAGTTCGTGCCTGGCCGTGGCTGTCGCCATTCCGCAATATCTCTGAGTTCCGGCAAATAAACGCCTTAACAAAGTTGGTGGAGAGTGCTCTGCTCCCATTCGATGCCTGTGGAGCTTCGATCTCATACCCTGACATCTACCATGCCTCAAGACGCTTCTCAGCAAACGCCTCCCCCCATGCCGCCCACTTGTCCCGGTGTCCCACGCATCCGCGATCCACCGATCTTCACTGGCGCCGATAGCACCGATGTGGAGGACTGGCTGGCACTTTACGAGCGCGTGAGCATCCCCAACAAATGGGACGACGACGGGAAGTTGACAAACTTGGTGTTCTACCTTGCGGGAGTAGCAAGTTTGTGGTATAACAACCACGCGTCTGATTTTGCGACTTGGTCCGATTTCAAGAACGCCGTCATCAACGTTTTCGGCCGCCCTGCCGTTCGCAAGCTGAAAGACGAACAGCGCCTACGCGAACGTGCTCAGCAGGCCGGTGAATCATTCACCAGCTATATCGAAGATGCACTCGACTTGTGTAAAAAAGCCAACGGAACCATGTCTGACCATGAGAAGATCCGCAACGTTATGAAAGGTATTGACGAAGATGCCTTCACCATGCTGCTCGCCAAGAACCCTGCCACAGTAGCTGAGGTCATCACGCTGTGCCAGAACTACGAGGAGCGTTCGATGACCCGTCGCTCGCCTTCACGAGATGCAGAGCTTGCTGGATTGGTGGCCACCTCTGACCAGACGGCGTTGCTGACAGAGCTCAAGTCCTTCATCCGTGAGGATGAAGGACTTGAGTTCTCTCCTGGCCTTTGCCCACCCGCCGGCCGTTCAACAATCGGCGACCGCCCTTCTTCCTCCCCTCCGCCGAGCGATTGAGCAAGAAATTTCGGAGGTCATGCCAGCGTACCACCAGCAATCTCCGGCTCCTGCGCCCCAGTGTTACGCTCAAGTTGTCGCCAGGCCGCCTCAAGTACTTCCGGCGGCCGCACCTCTGACTTACGCCGAAGCCGCCGCTCGACCTCCATCCACCAAAGCGGGTGTGCCGGCTACGTATGCTGACGTCGTCCTTAGGCCTCGACTTCAGCCCCCCATCCAGCCATTCCAGCCGCAGTTCCGTCCGTCGGGTCTTGCGACATGGGCGCGACCTACCCCGGCGAACCAATGGCGCACACCCGACAACCGGCCCTTCGGCTTTGCATGCGGTTACGCCGGTCACGTTGCGCGTTATTACTTTCGGGTTGCAACCGCCTCCTGTCCCGTCACCTGCCGCTGGCCAGCTGAGCCGTCCTTTTCACGACTCACCCCCGTCTATGCCACCGACGTCTCGCCCAGCTTCATCTCCTCGTAGGTCCACGTCTCCAGGACGTCGATCCCTGTCACCCATGCGGCCAAGTTCGGCCGCTCAAGAGCAGGAAAACTAGTCGTCGCAGTCCACGAGGCAAGGGCTGCGACGCTATCGAACTGTGAAAGCCCTCAGATAAATCCATGGAATGTCATTGACGTGTTTGTGGACGGTGTTTGCTCATCTGGCCCTTATCGATACTGGAGCTGCCGTATCCCGTTATGGACGCAAAACTTTGCCGCTTACTCCGAAAAGTGACGACGCCACTTTCTGGGATGTCCCTCCGTACCGCTAGTTCGCAGAGTATTCACCCTACAGCAGTGTGCACTGCTCGCGTCGTCATTCAGGAAGTTCTGTATGTCGTCAAGTTCATCATCATTACTGCATGCTCTCACGACGTCATCCTGGGATGGGATTTTCTCTCCCGCCACGACGCCGTCATTCATTGTGCCTCTGCCGAAATCGAACTCTCGCCGTTCTCCCATTTGACGCCAGTAGACAGTCCCTCGGCACTGAGCAAGATCCTCGTCAAAAAGACGATACGACAGTGCCTCCAAGCTCGTCAACGGCTGTGTCGGTCTACTGCGCCGGTCTCTCCGACACAATTGCACTCCTTTCGCCATCTGACCGTGGTTGCAGTAGGAAAGGGTTGCTAGTACCTTTCGCGACCGTGCAAGTAACTCAGGGCAACACCGCTATTTTTGTGACCAACCCAGTCCCGTACATGGTTACGTTGGTTCGAGGGGAATGTCTCGGCAGAGTGGAACCCGTCGACGAAGCACAAGTCGTCGACGTACCCGATGACTCGCACTGTCCCAGTTCTCGTACCATCAGTGCTATTTCCGCGTCTGATCCCTCACCTGCTGGCGTATTTGGTCCCTCCATTGCTTGATAACCTTACGTCGGTCCAGCGTTCCCAGTTTCTGGGCCTGCTGCAAGAATTTCGTTCTTCTTTCAATGTCGGGCAAACTTCTCTTGGTCGCACGTCCGCTGTTACACATCGCATCGACACTGGCGCCCAGCCACCGTTACGGCAACGTCCATATCGCGTGTCGCCTGCCGAACGTCGGGTAATTAATGAGCAAGTAGAAGACATGCTCCGACGCGACGTAATTCGGCCCTCGGACAGCCCATGGGCGTCTTCTGTTGTTCTCGGTTGCGAAGAAGGACGGTTCTGTGCGGTTATGTGTGGACTACCGACGCCTCAACAAGATCACTCGTAAGGACGTGTATCCACTACCACTAATAGACGACGCGGTTGACAGCCTGCAAGGAGCAGAATTCTTTTCATCTCTCGATTTGCGCTCAGGGTACTGGCAAGTACCTATGGCTCAAGACGCTCGACCGAAGACCGCCTTTGTCACGCCCGACGGCTTGTACGAATTCAGTCATGCCGTTTTGGCTGTGCAATGCGCCCGCCACCTTTGAGCGCATGATGGATACCGTTCTGCGCAACCTGAAATGGCACACGTGGCTGTGCTACCTCGACGACGTCGTCGTTTTCGCTCCGGACTTCACGCATATTCAGCGCCTGCGGCATGTTTGACGCGCTTGAGTGACGCCGGTCTGCAACTGAACCTAAAGAAGTGCCGATTTTCAGCACGGCAGCTGACAATACTCGGCTACGTCGTGTCCAACGATGGAATTCTCCCCGATCCAGCCAAGCTTCGTGCCGTGACCGAGTTCCCAAAGCCGACGTCCGTCAAGGAACTGCGCAGTTTCGTAGGACTGTGTTCCTACTTTCGGCGCTTCATTCGAAACTTCGCGACGATCATATCACCACTGACGAAGCTCCTTGGAAGTAACGGGCGCCTTAATTCGTGGTCATCCGAGTGCGACGACGCATTCGCCAAGCTTCCGCCATTTGTTGACGTCCCCTCCCATACTACGCCACTACGACCCTACGGCCCCAACGGAGGTGCACACAGTCGCCAGCGGG
This sequence comes from Rhipicephalus appendiculatus, assembly GCA_030522465.1. Taxonomy (NCBI): domain Eukaryota; kingdom Metazoa; phylum Arthropoda; class Arachnida; order Ixodida; family Ixodidae; genus Rhipicephalus; species Rhipicephalus appendiculatus. Next base: position 32,257 of record JALIZH010016645.1, read on the forward strand.
GTAGGCCTCGGCTCTGTCCTGGCGCAGCGCAAACCCGGATTCCCCGAATATGTCGTGGCATACGCAAGCCGTACGCTCACGAAAGCCGAGACAAATTACACCGTCACGGAAAAAGAGTGCCTGGCGATCGTCTGGGCCCTTACAAAGTTTCGACCCTATTTGTATGGTCGCCCATTCGATGTCGTCACCGACCATCACGCACTATGCTGGCTGTCGTCTTTGAAGGATCCCTCAGGGCGTCTCGCCCGCTGGGCTCTTCGCCTGCAAGACTACGACATCCGCGTGCTGTACCGCAACGGACGCAAGCATGCTGACGCCGACGCCCTCTCGCGCTCCCCTCTGCCTGAAGACAAAGCCCCCTGCTCAGTATCTTCCATTGCTGTTTCTGTCATCGATGTTCACGTCATCGCTACCGAACAGCGCAAGGATAATTGGATCACCCCGCTGATTGACCTACTCTCTGATCCGTCCACAACACCATCCACTCGCGCCTTGCGTCGTCAAGCTCACCATTTCGCCATACGTGAGGGCCTGCTGCATCGACGAAATTACAACGCCGACGGCCGGCAGTGGCTACTCGTGATACCCCGCAGTCTGCGGTCGGAAATATGTGAGCCATTCCACTCTGATCCACAATGCGCGCACTCTGGGGTGTCCAAAACTTACCACCGCATTGGACAATGCTACTTCTGGCGAGGGATGTACCGCTACGTGCAGAAGTTCGTTCGCTCCTGCCTCGACTACCAACGCCGCAAACCGTCAACACACATATCCCCAGCCGGTCTACAACCGTTACCTTGCCCTGACCGTCCGTTTGGGCGCGTGGGTATCGATTTGTATGGACCACTTCCTCTGACGTCGGCTGGTAACCGCTGGGCCATCGTCGCCGTAGACCATCTGACGCGATACGCCGAAACCGCCGCCCTCCCTGCGGCTACTGCGCGCGATGTTGCCTCCTTCCTGCTGCACCGATTCATACTGCGTCACGGTCCACCCCAGGAGCTTCTCAGCGATCGAGGCCGTGTCTTCCTGTCGGAAGTCGTCGAAGCCATCCCCTCACGGAGTGCCATTCTGTCCACCGCAAAACTGCTGCTTACCACCCGCAGACAAATGGCCTCACCGAACGCTTTAACCGCACCCTCGGTGACATGCTTTCGATGTACGTCGCCGCCGACCACACGAATTGGGATGCTATACTGCCCTTCGTCACCTACGCTTACAATACCGCCCCTCAGAGCACTACTGGTTTTTCACCCTTCTTCTTAGTATACGGACGGCACCCGTCGCACACCATCGACACGATACTCCCGTACACGCCGGACCCATCTGAGTGTGCCCCAATTTCTGACACAGCCAGGCATGCTGAAGAGTGTCGCGAGCTCGCCAAGACCTTCACGACGAATGAACAAGAGCGGCAGAAGAGTATTCCGTGATGGTTCCGCCTCTTCTGAGCCCACGTTCCTCCCTGGAGCGCTCGTCTGGCTCTCGGTCTCTACCTCCGCAGCTGGCCTCTCTTCAAAACTACTGCCGAAATACGAAGGCCCCTACCGTGTCATCGAGCGCACATCTCCGGTCAACTACCGTGATCGAACCCATCGAACGAATCTTCGGACATGCGCCGTCGAGGGCGCGGACATCGTCAACGTGGAGCGCCTGAAGGCCTACTATGACCCGCTCATAGTGACAAGTTGTTAGGTCGCCCGGCGGCTTCCCTTTTCGTCCCCGGGGTAATTGTAGCGATGCATTGGAAACCTAGAAATGGGTTGCACTCTCGAGAGCCTTCTAGTGGGTCATCTGCCAAAAAGGACGCCGCTCGCGCTGAGAGTTCGTGCCTGGCCGTGGCTGTCGCCATTCCGCAGTATCTCTGAGTTCCGGCAAATAAACGCCTTAACAATATATATATATATATATATATATATATATATATCAGTACCGACATCCAGTGAATCATGCCCTACGTTGAAGGGCACTGACTGAGAGAGAGAGCAAGCTGCCTATAAGAGCAGCCATAGCTTTCTAGGTGTGATCATGCAATTTAAGCTCACCTGGAGCCCCTGTCTCTTTTTAAAAGAAAAAGCTCATATCTATTAAGCATGTATTTAAGTTCGTCATCTGCAAGTCGTGGGGCCCATACGCGCTCTAAATGCCGCAGTCATATACAGCCCTGTTTTTCGGCATTCTCAGTGATTTAGAAAAGTTACAGCACCAATGGCATTTGCTGCTACGGAGCACCTCCTTGCATATAGCGTCTCGCTACACAGCAGCTTCTCCAGGTGTAGTCTGAAAATGGTTGGACCAGCGCCAATAACGTGTGGGGAAAGGACCATGCACACACGCGCGCGCGGGGTCGTTCCGATAACAAAAAACTATTTGTATTATGTACCATCACAGTGAGAGGGCTAAGAAAGTGTTTGTGATCCACACGGCTCATAGGTTATCATGGGTATCCCTTTCAAAACATTTTTTTTGTTTATTTTATTTATTTATTCATTTATTCATAACAATAATGTTGCGGGAGACCAAGAGAATAAAGCTGATCAATCAGCTGGAGGTGTCCTGGCCACCCTACACGTATGTCAGCGTAAACGGTGGCTACAAACAACAACAACAAGAAGAAAGGCACACATAATATATTGCGCATGGCTCATCTCCATGCAAGAAAGAAGCCTGATTGCATAGACAACATAAACAAACTTTCAAAAACATTTCCTTTGAAAGAGAACGAAAACGAAAACAAATAGATGACGACCTTTTGAAGGCAAGTTCATGGTAAGGATGTTGTGATAAACAGTCTCCGTAGTTCTTTAAATGTGGTTTCTGTAATGTTAAAAGCCTGCTTTTTACTAATTCTATTTAGCAGTGATGGTAGCGTGAACCGAAGCATTTGTTTACCGTAATTAGTGCGACATTTCTTAATTTGCCAGTCTTCTGGTTCGCGTATAGTGTACTTTATTAAGGTGGCCTGTAATCGTGCTAGCGTTTGTAGAGTACTATTTTTTTCATTAAACTAGATTTATACTGTCGACATAGATTATAGTTAATGATGGCCTTTACCCGGGACAAGGTTTCGTCTTATAAAGAGATCACTGGTGTCTGAGAGGTTTGACAACCTTGCATGCTAATCGAATTACCCGTTTTATTGCGATAGCAATTATATGGACATTCTCGGCTGATTTTCGCCGTCATGTCCCGTATATGTATATGTATAAATATATATAAGGAAAAGCCACGGAAGAAAAATACCCGCGGGTAACAGTGCGGGAGCGGGGGCGACAAACACCGCTGAAGCGGACATCAAACGAGCTGGCCCATCTCCGTCGCTCCGAGGCGTATGCGATAAGATACCCCCGCCTGTTCGACGAGCCGGGGAAACGCTCAAGAAGAGGAAACGCCCCGCGCGTCTTTAACACGCGCGGGAAAGACGCGAAGGGGGAGGGGGGGGGGGGTGTCCCTCATGCAGCCACTGCGACCGTTGGTATTACGAGAGCGGTCGTCGCTGGCACACGCGTTATCTCGCAATCTCAGCAGCCGACAGCGGGCGGCTGGCTCCTACGTGCTCCGCTCTCAACGCGAGGACATTGTGCGAACAGTGTCCCTGGAGCTGCCGTATGCTCTTAAACCAGCATTTCGTAGAGTTGCGTGAGATCGGATCCAAAAGAGTTAGCTGCCAGCCTCACTTCGAATAATGTTAGAATTTGTTGCTATCGCATTCACTGGTTCACCCTTGCGGTGAAACTGTGACTTTTTAGATGCGAAGCATCTTATGCTCGGGGCTATGTCCGTCCGTCCCGCATCCGGCCACTTTCATGAAATAGGGAAGCACCCATATGCGAACGAGAACACTAGTACAATATAAGGCCGTCAACCACCACTACAGTCACCAGATTCATGGCCGAGAGCACAGAGAGGCTGCTTAGCAATGGCTAGGCAGGTGTGGCCCAGGCTGGACTCCATTCCTCGATCTTGATTGCATGTGTTTGTGTCGCCCAGGTTGACTCCATTCCTCGATCTTGCTTGCTTGCTCTCCTAGGAATCCTCTACTACGGAGCGGCCCCCGCGTCCCACACCCCGACCGCGGATGCGCGCCCCCTCCCCCCTATCTCTCCTCTCCTACGCTCACCCCTTCTCTACCCTAGGAATCGTCTACTCTACGGAGCGGCGCCCGCGTCCCACAGTGCTTGCGCGTCCTGTCCCCCCTCTCCTACGCTCACCCCCCTTCTCTGCTGTAGGAATACTCTGCGGAGCGGCGCCCCCGTCTGACATCCCAACAGCCCATGCGCGTCCTCTAATACTGTACGGGAGTGGCTACCGCGTCCCACACCCCACAGAGCATACGCGTCCCCCTCTCTCTCTCTCCTACGGTTCCCCCCCGCCTTCGCTCCAGGGAATCTTCTACGGAGAGGAAAATATTGCGGTGCGACAGCTGCATACTCCGCTGGGGGGCGCCACGGTAGTTCCGCTGTATAAAAATGACGGAGCAGCGACGTTTCTCCCGTTCAAGCTAACCATCTCCCCACTGCTTCGCATCCACACATGGTTCCCTTTAGCGGGGGATGTTTGTAATACTGCGAGCTTGTCAATGTTTCCTGTTGTGGTAGTACCCCAAACAAGCACTCCATAATTAAGTATTGGTACGAAAATAGCATTATACAAAAGCATATTGATGCTTGTAGGGCATTCGAAAGAGACGCGGCGCATCACGCCTATTGTATTGGATAATTCACTGATTAGATGGTTTATGTGGTTGAAACTGATGTCCTGTTCAAGGGCGATGCAACTGAACAATGACTCCACAGTAATACTGGTCTCACTCGCAAACATGGTCATCTACTCGGCCTTATCATGCAAAGGGACGTGGTTTATGCTTGTATATGTATTTTTTCATTGAACGCGCAAAAAACAGAAGACCTACGCGGAAGTTAACATGTCCTGGACACTAAAAATTTGTGGCTTTGAAGGCTGAGTGCTGACCTTCACGGAGATGTACAGCAATAACGAGGGTGCTTTAGGTTTTTGTGAGGTTTAACGGTCCAAGCAATTCTGAGAAATGTTTTTGTGGAGGAATCTGCGTAATTTGAACCAAAGGAGTTCTTTGACGCGAAGGGGCGTCGCACAGCACACAGCCCACCAGTATTAGGCCTGCGTCGAAACGGGACCACCGCTGTGGGGATCGAACATGCGTCTTTTCAATCAGCCGCTTAGTATTGTAATCAATAGGACACCGCAGCGATAGTAGCATGGTGTGGGAACAGTGTCGTGAACGTGTAAATTTGAACCATATGTTATGTGGTTGTGCATCGAGTGACACTTTCGCCAAGAACAAGTAACAGTGGGCCAAAGTGCGAAGAAGTTCTTCACTAGGAGACCAACTTCGGGCCGTGCAGGAGGCCCGCGAGGCGGCGGAGAGGTTAGGGCTTTTTGCCCCGACGTGGGAGGTGCCCTCTACACCAGGCGCCCAGCCGAGTGTCCTTCAGGACCCCTTTTCGGGCAATAATGTTTCACCACCAACACCAAGACACATTATGAAACGATTACTAAGAAAGAAAAAAAAAGTCACAGTTTCGCCGCAAGGGCGAAGCAATGAGCGCGATAGCAAGAAATGGAAATGTCATACGACGATCGACGAGGAGCTCAATACTTGCAGCTTCCCGCTGAAGCACAAAGAACGACACCCGGAAAGAACGCGCAGGTATACACAGGGCAAGCGTGAACTAACAACTATCGCACTTGTTACGCCTTTGTATCTGAGCAACGCGCTGCAAGTGTCGACAACGCAGAACCCGACGCTCTTAGATATTTCTTCTTTTAATTTTCGGTGCGCAAATGACCCCTCTGCGTCTCCTGACACGCGGTGGCGTCTGACGCAAGGTGTGCGCAGTCTTTCTTTATTTGTTCCACATCTCGACTGGGTACAGAAATGGGGCCGGCCCCTTTTTCGAGCGCGACTGAACGACAGTTTTCAAATTAAAAAAATATAGCAGCGTTCCGTGACAGAAAACACGCTGAAGTTCCGTCAAGATCTACATACCGCCAGCGCTTAGTGGTGTTTATAAATAGCTTGCCGTTATACCGGCGCATGCATGGTGCGTGGCGGAGCGGCTAACGCAGCGCGCTGCGGGCACAAATCCCCGGACGTGTGCCTTGGAATTTTCTTCTTCTGAATTATTTTGCTTTGTGCCTTTCATATATATATATATATATATATATATATATATATATATATATATATGTATATATATATATATATATATATATATATATATATATATATATCCTGTACATGACGGCGATAGCGGTGACATACGGCGACAGCAAAAATCAGCCGAGAGTGTCCATACAATTGCTATCGCAATAAAACTTCACGAAAGGCGCTTACGTATAACTCGAAAAGAAAATTACAAATTTGTTTCAGCAGCACAGGCTTGCTCTTAACTGCGCAGCCGTTTAAGTGGCGCTGTCGTCGTCTCCTGTCTACCGTTGGTGTCACACAGGTTCTGCGCTCGATAAACATAAGCCGAGGAGGCCGCATGTTGGGAACGCCAGCGCTTGCTTGCCCGTTAATGTCAGAGTACCCCGGAAGGCTCATTTATCTGTCCAAGCCAGCAAAGTGATCGCGAAACGCCAGCGTCGGGAGTTAAACGCACCGAACTCGGAGCAGGAAATGGTAGAAACGCAACAAAAAAAAAAAGACAACAGAATAGGGAAAAAAGATAACTACAGAAGAAGTAAGATAATCGCAGTAAAAGAACAGAACACGACATAAAGGAAATATAGCGTAGCTAGCAATAAGTCGCGCAACTCCCAGAAGAGCTGCTGGGAACGTTTCAGCTTCCCTTGTTTACCATATGTACAGTATACTTCGGCGGTGATTGAGCACGTGTTGGTTAATGATGATGATAATTTTCCATCTACGACACTCGGCAAACCTCGACCATACCAGCTCTGCCGTATGATTAACATTAGCTCACGAAAAGAATAAAAAGGTCAAAAAAGAAAAGTACAGAAGCGCAAGAAAAGAAGATAAAAGAGCTGCAAAAGGCAAGACAAACTCAAGGAAAATGCCCACTGATCAAAGCCCCGCAGTCTATGGCGCTTTCACATGGCATGTCGCTGGGTTTCACTTTTTTGCGTTATATACGGAAATGACGGCTGAACACCGTTTAAAAGTTTGCATACGCGGATCAACACAGCACTCACCGATAGCTGGTGCAGCATCCCACAAAAGTGGCTTGGCATGCAGGATTTCGCAAGTGCGAAGCTCCATATCTGACGATGTCACCATTTCCCGCAAATACTTCAACCGCACCTCGTCATCTTCCATCTCCTGGCTCTTGGGTACGAAGCTTTCGAAGAGCTGCGCTTAAGAAAGTTGCAAATTATTACTGGCAACTTCTATTTCCTCAACTACGGCATTACTATCAGTGTTATGTCGGCTCACGTTTATACATACGCCGACTCACGCACACTTCAACGCACTAGCGTTCATGCGCCAGCTTAATATGTATTCATCAGAGATAAGGATTACAGAGGAGGGAGGGAAGGTGTCGTGGCCTCCCTCCCGAAAACTTTTTTGCGGATCTCTTGATCGAAATATCTTGTGTGAGCAGTGTCTATTAAAATGTCCTTACTGAATTATTTAATTAACTAATATCTGGGGTTTAACGTCCCAAAACCACGATATGATTATGAGAGACGCCGTAGTGGAGGGCTCCGGAAATTTCGACCATCTGGTGTTCTTTAACGTGCACTGACATCGCACAGTACACGGGCCTCTACCATTTCGCCTCCATTGAAATGCGAGCGCCGCGGCCGGGATCGAACCCGCGACCTTCGGGTCAGCAGCCGAGCACCCTAACCGCTATACCACCGCGGCGGACGTTTACTGAATTTCAACCACATGTTTCTCATATTTGATGGTACGAGAATCAAAAGGCGCCAAGTAGAGGACCGATCATGCGAGATATAGGTGTTAAAGAGCATTGACACAATGGTAATGATACGCTTACGGACTCATGAGTAGACTCACTCATGAGTCCGTAACTCCACTCATGAGTCAAGTACATTGATGTCACTCATGACATCAATGTACTTGACGCTATAAACGACGCCACAGATCACCAGAGTTCGTGACGTCGTTGTGCTATCAGCATGACGTCACAACATGACGTGACATGAGGACGTCACCGCACGACATCGTCGTTTGTTAAAAAGCGGGCTCATCACGCCTGCTGTACACAATCATGTGAAGTGCAGAAAGCCTTCAATGTGTCCGATCCTTGAGACAATGGAACACGATGCTAGGAGTCGAAAGCGTTTGGTGAACGAGGGGGGTTAGGGCCATCAATACACTGACTGCTAAAAAACCGAAGGAGAGGGTGGCGTTCCAATTCAAGTCGTATTAAGCGATTGCATAAGGGACCCTTTGAGCTTTTGCATAACCATAGGAAAATGTAATAAGTAAGGTTGTGCATTTTCGGGTTTTACTTTTTTTTTAATTCGGGGGTAACAATGAGGTGCTATTTTTCACGCTCGTAATTGGGGAGGAATCGGGTTTTATGTTCAACCATTCCGAAACTCGTGTCTTTTCGGATTAGACCTAATATTATTCGAAATATTATGTTTAGGAAACAAAATAAGCTGTATTGAAAATAAACATTTGAGCGCACGCTTTGGAAGGTTGGCTGAGAGCCGTGTACTGTCTACGGGACTGGAACAAGCGTTTGGAGGGAACTACAGGTCACCGGAGCTCCCTAACCCAACATGATCGAACATTGTTGTAATGAGGCATGGCAGCTAGCGCGTGTGCACCGCAAGCTCCTCGCCACATCGAAATATATATCAATAAAATGTTGCTATGTGATTTTGGGATTTCCGGAGAAATAACGTTTAACCCGCTTCCCCTGAATCATGTTCAGGTTGAAATAATAACGAAGAACTCCATTTCGAATGTAGCAGAGCAAATTATGAGTTTTTGCATGCTAGATATAAAACATCCACAATTAACGTGTCAAGTCATGTAAAACGATGGGTTTAATACGGAGGAAGTATCAGTGTTCTCTTACGTTACGTGCGTAACTTTCACTGTGTATAACAGTAAGGTGTAGGAAATTATAATGTATGGTTTCGATTTTCAGTACGTAGGCGGTATACTGTTAGGAATATAACATGTTCGCAATTAAGATCATACATTTCACCATTAATGAATAACATGAGCGGCATACTTTTAAACGCCAGCATTCAGCTATAGACGTCAGATTCTGCAGCTCGACAAGGAGCGTTGCGCCACCTGTAGGAGCACCATTGGGTAGTGCAAAGTCCGACTCCCTTGTAAAGTTTGCTTTGAAACCACGTGCCACTAGCGATTGCGAAACAACGAATGAGCTTAAAATTGCGTTTGTTTGCGCATTTAACACTCAGAAAGAGAGCTATTAATTTATCTCCGCTATTCACATGCTCCACCGATCCGCCATAAAATGCTTGTTGGCTCACTAACCAGTGTGACTGGGAAATGAAAAGCAGACGCGACCGCTTCGCGCGCTACGAAGATGCGCTGCAATTGATGTCACTGTTGCGTTGTGTTTGCCACGGACGTAAAGGACTCAACAATAATGCTCAACTTTACCGATTTGCATAGATGTGCCACAAAGCTTCTTTTGCATTGTGCCCGAAGTTCTCTTCGATGAGCTTCCTACATTCCTGACACATGGATCTGCGGATTAAGCATGCCAGCTCATTGATTTTCGGAAACTCGGCCTTGATACCAACAAAAGAGGCGATTCTATTGTCGCCTATGCTCATTCACATGCGAACGCCTCTCGTTGCACCACCCAGTTAGCGCCAGGACTGCGGTGAGGTGGCTGGTGGCGGTGTTTTTCGCAGTGTTGCCTGGGCACAGTCTGACGTCTATAAGCAAATCAGCGCAGGAATTTTTGTGATGGCACAGAAAATGGCTAGCAAAAAATATGAGGCTTCGCTGCCATTAAAAATGAAAAACAAGAGCACATGAAATAGGGTTTTTCAGCAACCTCATCATGACCACCTTCTCAGTGATCTAGAACGTTGTGAAGCTGAGCTAAGAAGAAGCGTTACAAGATGACTGCCATCATTTGCCGCAAGCAGCCAACTGGCACGAGATGAAAAACGAACGTTTTGAAATCATGCGATGAAAAACGAACGTTTTGAAATCATGCGATGAAAAACGAACGTTTTGAAATCATGCGATGGTGTACATGGGATGAAAAAAAAAGTAGCGAAGTCTCGTTTCCGGTCATGTCCGGGCATCAACAGAACAACAACAATCTTTCGTTGTTGGCGTCACTCGAATAATACGCGTAAAAAATTTCTCGGTCTGGAATACAACAGAAACTCACCTCCTTATGCTTGCGCCAACGATCAAAACGTGCCAGCTTCATCCAAGGGATCCTAGAACGGGACCAAGCTGGAAAGACGAGCACGCACTCTCCGCCCGACGATAGGAGGCTGGACACGTTTTTCAGTGCTTGGTACTGGTTTCGAACCCAGTTGAGACAGAAGAAGGAGTAGATACGTTATGTGACACCAGCGCAAAACAAGGAACAAGGGACAAGGAAGAACTACAAACGAGCGCTGAACTTTCAACTGAAGTTTATCTCCGAAACGGGACAGAGTATAAAGAAAAAAACGACACGTGAACATAAAAGATTGCAAAGCACTTTTTGCAAAAAAACAAAAACAAAACCTAAACAGGGTTCCTTGTTTTGCGCTGGTGTCACATAATGAACCACCAACTTGCCCAAAAATGTGCCCTCTTGAGTAGATACGGTCGAAGGTGCCGTACTTAGCGATAAACTTATCGACATCGCCACTGATATCCGGGTTGTCATACTCGATGCGAGGATGGCTGAACATTTGGCGGGCGTACGACAGCATCTCCTGCGAAGAGTCGATGGCAACGATTCTTGCGCAAGGTGGGCATCGCGGTAGAAGCCACTGGCACGTAAAGTCTCCCGTACCGCAGCCGATGTCCAAGAATCGCAATTTCGTGTTGTATCTCTGCTCGAAATCTCTTTCCACCATGTCCAATACCTTCACGCTCAAGTTGCGCTGGTCTTCGTTATTCCTCGCATAGGAGCCAGGATCGCATCTGGCGTATTGGGAGCTCTCTTTTGTTATGTTTGACATGGCATTTCTCAAAGGCCCCACCTGTAATGCATAAAGACAATAAATCCTTTATTTTTTTGTCAGTAAACGTACCACGGTGGTCTAGTGATTACGGAGCTCGAATGATGACCCGCAGGTCGCGGGATCGACACCTGACCGCGGCGGTCGCATTTTGGATGGAGGCGAGAATGCTTGAGGCCCGCATAATTAGATTTAGGTGCACGTTAAGGAACCCCATAAGGCCCAAATTTTCGGAGCCCGTCACTACAGCGTCTCCATAAGCACATCGTGATTTTGGAACGTGAAACTCCAGGAATTATTATATTATGCTTCGTTCTATTAACATTTCACAATGCAACACTTTCTGCGACTGACAATTCTTAGTACTCCGTGCTATGTGGTAGGCTGCTCAATTTCGGGTATTTTTACAGACTGTGCATGACTCAAAGTTCGAATAAAATATTAAGCGCTGTAAATAAGGTGTGTGTCGTTACCGAGTCACGTACTTCGTACTGGTTCCGAAGTGTGGCACCAATATCGGCACCTCTATCATGGCGAGAAAAGACTCACATGTTCTCTTATGGACTTCCCTAAGACTACTAGGAAGCTCAGCCTTAGTCCTTCCGTACTTTTATTTTGTACTCAAACACCGTATTGACCGCCAACCCCTAAAAAGATTCCTGCACCTCACGTTATTTTGCAGACCCTACAGGATCAGCTTCACTAAGTGACAATGGCACACGTGACGGCACGTTATGTGACGCCATACTAACGTCATCACATGATGAGGGCTTTTAGATGTGAAGCATCTTATGGCGAAGCTTAATCCGGTGGTGGTGGTGTTGGTGGTGGTGGTGTGCCTCGAGGCCTCACTTACTGCGCATGCGCAAACCCTTTACAAAAAATAAAAATGAAAAAACCTCCTCTCCCCCTCTCTCTCCTCTAGGCATCCCTCCACGCGGCAACCACACCCTCACTGCGCATGCGCCTCCCCTCCTCTCTCCCCTCCTACGCTCCCCCCTCTCTCCTCTAGGCATCCCTTCCCGCGCTCCCCACTGCGCATGCGCGTCCCCCCCTCTCTCTCCTCTAATACGCTCCCCCCTCTCTCCTCCTAGGCATCCCTGCCCACAGCGTCCACACCCCCCACTGCGCATGCGCGTCCCCCCCTCTCTCTCCTCTCCTACGCTACCCCCCTCTCTCGCCTCGCGACGCCGACGCAGGCAGCGTCTGCTAGCGAGTTTCTTGGTTCAAAAAACCGACTGCTCGCGCTGCACAACCGTTCACTGTCCATCCCGTATATATGGCAATGGATCTTGACCTCCAAGGTGGTGCCGGTGGGAGATTTCTCCTGTGCGTTGTTGAACAATAAAAATTCGCAGCGTGCGCGTTAACTAAAAGCCGACTGCGGGTCTCTGTGTCCAGTCGGAGTCTTCTGTCACTCATTGCCCATTAGCAGCGATTGGCATGTTCCAGTAGGAAACACCGCTCCATCACTGCGTGCTTTGCCGCCTCCTCAGTTTTCTCTCCTGCGCAACGCTGCGATAGCGCCAGCGTCAACGCCACCGCCAGTGTAAGCGTTAGCGCCCGCTGCTTCACATCTACACATGGTTCCCTTTAGCGGTAGATGGTGTACTTTTTTTTTTGCATTGCTCGTGTTCACGTCTACGCCATTAACGGTCACTTTTTCGCGTCTGTTGAGGAATTTATAGGTTTCGACTTAATGAGATGCCCAGGAGCATTAATACAACGACGAATGCATGTTGATCCTCACGGAGTGGGCAAGAAAGAGGTCGTAGTGAGGTGGAAATGTAATGATGGTAGAAATTTTCTGTAATAATAAGGTCGTGTTAAGGAAGTGAATGACGTGCCCGAAAATCCATGAACAAGCTGGCTATATATATATATATATATATAATGTGTGATTGAAGAAAAAGGATGCACGTGCGAAATATTTTATTTACGTTTATATATATATATATATATATATATATATATATATATATATATATATATATATATATATATATATATATATATATATATATATATATAAATGCATGTGTGGGTGTGTGTGAAAGCTGCCAGTGGGGTACACTTTCCAAGAGAAGATGACCAGTAACTGTCATGGCAAAAAGAATAATTTACGCTGCAGTCGCAGTCAGGAAAGACCTAAACATTTTCTCTCCAGGGGCGTGTAAAGGATGCAGCTACGTATTGAATCAACATAGAACTTTCAGTCCTGTTCAGTGCAGTTGTCTTCATGAATAAATTTAAAGTCGTTAAGCTCTGTAAGTATTACTAATTTGCGTATATAACTCTGAAACGGCCAGTATATATATTTGAAAACAGGCTTCCCGGCGGGCTTGAATTCTTTTCGGTAGAAACAGAAGCCATGGACTTAAATGTGTTGTTTAAAGATAAAATTCGGCTGGAAGGTAACATCAGCATAACAGAAAACACACTGTATTAGCAGTTGCTCACAGTAGGGGGTGATTGAACATTCAGCATTGAAAGTAAGCTAAGTAGCAAAAACAAGTGGATGAAGTGAAAGACAGTCATTACCTTGATGTGAGAACTCTTCGTTATCTATTGTCGTGGTATTTCAGACAGCAAACTCCGTTCTATTTCGACTTCTGCAGGGGAGCATGTCAACACGGCAGCAGCTCGCAGTTTTTCAAAATGGATCAGCAACACTGAAGTATGAATGAGAGGTTCCGTAAAAGAAGTAGGTGAATACAGGTGCAGTGAAATGTGCAGTTATTCTACGTCAATGTTCTTTTTTCAGTTTTTTCCGTTAGCGTTCGTAATGGCGTTCCTGTCACAAACAATAAATTTTCATTCTCTAGCGCACAGGGTGTTACCGTCAGAAATGGAAGGTTAACGTCGAAGCGCAGGTGGGAAGATGCATGAAACGTCAGAAGCATAAAGCGTCATGATATAGAAAGATAAAATTGAGGAAATTTGGTTCTCATCCAGATGTAGCATTCACCGCAATTATAACGTAGTTGCGCTGAGCGAAATGCACAAACGAGTAACGAAACAAGAGGGCAGTACGGGTGGTGCGCAAACTTTCAACTGTTTATTTTCGCGAAAGCACGTCAAAGATATACACGAAAAACATTGATGATAACAAGCACTATGTTACAACGTGTTGTTCGTAGGAGCAAGTCATTTTGGGGTATCATGTTCCGCGTGTGTAGTCTTGACTAATCCGGCGGTCATTAATAAAGGTAAAGGCTGCCTCGGTAAGGGCGATAGATGGAGAGCTCACGTGAGAGCTCAGTCACCGTAAACATTACTTATTGCATATCATACGGGAAACCTTCCTTCTGTGCAGCGCACCCGTGCTTTGGAAACATTTCCGAATATTTCACTGCATTGATAACTTGGAAGCCACAGACTTCATTGTTTAGTGGCATAGAGATTAACATGAGTAGTCACAACCGGCAAATCCTAAACACCACGGATACTGTCACTATCCTCCTTAGTCCCAAGAATGCACTAATGAAAAAAAAGCTTTTGTGAAAATATTTTATTTGGCTTCCTGCCCACAGAAACAACTGTCGAAAAATGACAGACCCAAAAACTACAACGGTTGTATGAAAATTCGATGACCCCTTCGGGTACTCTGCGTCTCAACGAATATGAAACGTGATGAAGCAGATGCGGTTCTGCAAACACACAAAAACATCTCACTTCAAGCATCTCACTCCTGATTTACCACCGCGTCCTGGGGTAGCGGCACTCCATTTCAGATGGAAGATTATGCATGCTGCAGTAAGTCTCTAACATGGTCGTACTGCACCACATCAGGCGGAAGTGGTATTATCTTGCTCCGCTTCACAGCACTTGGCGATGGCTGCTCATTGGTCTTATATGCTTTACAGGGTCTTATATGCTTATTTGCTTGGTCTTATATGCTTTACAGGGTCATCTGTGAGGAGTACGTTCGCTATGTTGGATTACAATAGAAGATAAAGTCTGTGTGTCTGGTGAGTAAGAGCCCTTTCGCAGTCTCTCTGGTATTCAATCAAACTGTTGCAGCATACAAGAGCCAAAAAACTTGCATAAACCACGGTGTAAGAATAAGTTGGGTGTTGACACTCGTGGCTCCGCTTGAGGAGAGGGCGCGGGCAGATTGTGTTCGCCGATAACCTTGAACGATGAGTAGTTTTCCCCGCACGAGTAGAGATGGCGCTACAGTATGGACAGGGGCTCGCGCGGGGCGCATTCTGATATTCGCGCGCAAAGGAAGATCTCTCTGAAAGGTTTGTGTGTATGCTGTTCTGTGATTTAGAAACGCGTTTTTCTGTACCTGTGAGCCCTGTGAGTGCATTTGTTTTGCTGATTCGTGTTTTGTGATTCACTGAGCGTATACCTGACGCCGAGTACACTGTAGGAGCCTTGTCTTTGGCTGGGCGCTAGGAACGGGCAAAATGTGTTTTGTCCCGAATCTCAAGTCGGGGTATAGAATTTGTGTAAAGCGTGTGTCGCTTTTCAAGGCTCCGCGTGAACCAGAGGGCTCAGATAAGTCGCTATCGGCGATGCCGAGAGCAGACAGAGTCTTGGAGCCTACTGACCATGTGTGCGCGAAGCTTTACCCAGAAGAAGGCATCTCTGCATTATATCATGCAGAATGCAAAAGAAAAGACCTGTCGCACCCCCCCCCCCCCCTAAAAAAATAGTAAAGACTGTGCCCTCTTCGGATATTGTGCCTAGCATTTTCCCGGGCTGTCCAAAATACCTGACCGTGCAGCAAAAAAAACCAGGAAACCCCCGCGAAAGCGGCAGGCTGTACTGCCGACTTCACAGAAGCGAGGAAGGCCAAAATGTTCAATCGCTGCTGAAGTACCTGACCCAACCGCAGAAAATACGCCAAATTTATTGCGCGTAGAATCAGCGAGTTGAGGGCATGGTGATGCTGAATCAGCAGGCACGCTATGCAAGTGGCCGCGCTTCAACTTCAGCAGCGACGGGTCTCCTCCACGTGAAGAAGAGGGTGCTTCTCAACATCACACTGATAGTGCGAGTGGCCTATGCGCTACCGACTCACTTCGCCATCGAGCCCGAAAGGTAATTTCTTGTTTTCAATTCAGATGCCACTATTTGAGCTGCCTCATCTATGCATATTAGCACCAAGAAACATTAAACACGTTGTAGGATAATCTGTGAACAGAACACACACACGCACATGCACGCACGCACACACGCGCCAGCATGCACGCACACACACACACACACGCTCACGCATGCACACCACACACATGCGCACGCACACATGCTCATACACACACGCACGCACACTATCGCCTTCCCAATCGCTAGCGTGCCTTTGCTTTTCAGGTGGAGACTGCCGCAAACCTGCAAACGTCCTCCGGCTGCTATCTTTATTAAAACTGCCTCGAATTTTCGCTCACAGCCAACGCTGCTTTTTCACTCAGAATCAAAAACGCTGACGCCAACACCGGAAATTCAGCGAAACGAGCTCTTTAACGTTCTCGCGTCCAAAGGCGACCGCTCTCCGGAGCCACCGTTTGCTGCTGTCGGAGCATTTATATGACAAAAATGTTGTTGGGAAAGAAGCTGCATATACAATAGGAAAATCATTTTCGCTACTGCAAAACCCCAGTGTATTAATTTATTTACATCCCTGTACATATGCATATCGAGCGTGGTAAACAAGCTTTCCGCAGGAGCAATCTACTCAGTGCGGATCCGCGCCTTTTCCCAGTGAGCCACTTGAGCCACCGTCTGTTAGTGCCACTTGTCACCGCCAAAGGAGACAGCCTAGACGGCGAACACAATCTGGACGCGGCTCCGGCCGCAGAGTCATCACCTAAAATATTCTTACACCATGCATAAACTCATAGTGTCCATTCGCACGTTTGAAGACAAATACTGTAGTACGAGATGTAGTCATACCCATAGGCGTACGCAGGGTTCCCGCTCAGGAGGCGGAAGCTTCGTCGCAGCGCCCCCCCCTCCATAGTAAGTCAATGTGTGGGGCAGACTTCGCGCCCCCCTCTCTTAGGTGACTAGGGGGTCGGCCGCCCGCTCTGCCCCCCCACCCCTCGTGCGCACGCCTATGGTCCCACCACACATGTCTGTATTGCGCTTGCTGACCACGTGCGGCTACGTGACCGGCCAGGTACTTGACAGCTAGTAATTTTGGTAGTAGCAGCAAGTAGTAGAAGTAGTGAGATACTAGTAGCTAGTATGACTAGCCAGCTCGTCAGGTACCTAGCTGAAAAGCGTTAAAAACACAGCAGATACACCCGCAGTACACAAACGGGCATCGTAAACTTTTGATGTCAGCGTGATTGCGTGCAACAAAGTTATAAGTAATGTTTTCGACAACAATGTTGTGCTGAACGCTGAACAGAAAAACATGTTGGTTATAAAAAAAAACTAACAAAGTTAGTGAATAGAGTATGCTAAAATATTTT
>JALIZH010016648.1:0-56432 GCA_030522465.1 Rhipicephalus appendiculatus
GGTCACACTCGGAAGACCATGACGAAACATCGGTGGCGCTGCTTAAAAGTTGGGTCAAAGGCGCAATAGTAGAGGCGAAGTTGCGCACAAAACCGGCGAAAGTAGGAGCATAACCCTACGAAGCTCCGTAACTGCTTCACAGTCGTCGGTTTGGGGAAGTCGGCGACAGCGCGTAGTTTAGCCGGGTCGGGAAGTATGCCATCTTTTTGATACGACGTGACCCAGAATCGTAAGTTCCCGGGCAGCGAAGTGGCACTTCTTGAGATTCAGTTGGAGATGGGCATTCTTCAGGCACGTCAGGACTTGTTTCAAGCGTTCCAGATGTGTTGTGAAATCTGGCGCAAAGACAACGATATCGTCGAGGTAGCAAAGACATATGTGCCACTTCAAGCCCCGTAGAACCGAGTCCATCATGCGCTCGAAGGTGGCAGGCGCATTGCAGAGGCCGAAGGGCATGACGTTGAATTCATATAGACCGTCGGGTGTCACAAAGGCTGTCTTTGGACGATCAGCATTCTGCAAGGGGCACCTGCCAGTACCCCGATCGCAAATCTAACGATGAAAAAAACTCGGCACCTTGTAAAGAATCAAGGGCATCGTCAATCCTGGGTAAGGGGTAGACGTCTTTTTCGAGTGATTTTGTTTAGGCGCCGGTAATCCACACAGAAGCGAATGGAACCATCCTTTTTCTTAACTAGAACTACAGGTGATGCCCATGGACTTTGTGACGGCCGAATAACGTCGCGTTGAAGCATATCGTCAACCTGTTCGGTAATCACTTGGCGTTCTGCCGCGGAAACACGGTATGGTCGTTGTCGCACTGGCGCGTGGGAGCCGGTGTCGATGTAATGACGAGTGGTAGAAGTTCGGCCAAGTGCAGATTGAGCAACATCGAAAGATTCGCGGAACTGGTGCAGCAGCAGGAGAAGATCAGATCGTTCTGATGGCGACAGTCCGTCCGCGATCGACGAATCGAAAAGTTCGGAAGCTGGTACATCAGAAGGGTTAAGGGCACTGACGGCGTCGAGGTCGCTTTGAGGTGAATCTTGCTGCACGGTGAAAATTTGTCCCTTATCAATGGGCTGCACGCATCCAAGAGATTCACCTTTGAACAGTTTGACAGGATACGGAAGAGGATTGGTGATGCAGAGAGCACTGGTTCCATTAGAAATTGAGAGGGTCGAATAAGGCAGCAGAAGTGGTTTCCGACTTAGGAAAAGGCTTGATGGCTCAAAGAATGCAGCTTCATCACACATGCCGTTGGAAAACACAGGGAGCAAAACAGCGGCTGTCGGGGGGAATTTCGGTGTCTTCTTTGATGACTAGCTTGTGTGCGACTTGATGCGTGTCGTCGTAGAGCTGGTCGTACAACGGGAAGAGCTCAAGTTCCGATCTGGCACAATCTATAACGGCGTGATTACGGGATAGAAAATCCCAGCCGAGTATGATGTCATGAGAGCAACAGGAAAGCACGATAAACTCAACAATGTAGTGGTCCTCCGCGATGATTAGTCGGGCGGTGCAGGCGGCTATAGGCCGAACGGGTTCTCCATTCGCTGCACGTAAGGGCATCATATCAAGAGGCGTGGTCACTTTTCGAAGCTTGCGGCAAAATCTAGCGTCTATGACGGAAACAGCAGCACCGGTATCTACAAGAGCGTATGCATGGGCGCCTTCTACAAAAACTTCGACAATATTTGACGGCAAAGTTCGAGGACTTGAGCATTTCGACAGCGCAGTTCTTGCCTCCTGAACTGCGGCGGCTAGTTTCCCTCATTTTGAGGGGCTGGTCGACGACGCATCGGTGACAAGGAGCGGCGACGGGGTGAAGGTGAGCGAGGAGACGTAGGCTGCGGATAGTCACGTGAAGACGTGCTTGGTTGAGGATCCGAGCCTTCAAAGCAAGAGCGGGGGCGATCCATGTAGCTGTTCTGTGAACGGGCGTCTGTGTATCCCGGCACGCGGCGTCGGCAGTATCGCGCAACATGGCCAGGGCCGCCGCATGCAAAACAGATCGGCCGGTTATCGCGCGTTCGCCAGGGATTTGCTGCGATGGGAGTGCCCCATGTGAAGGACCTGGGGGTCGGAGCTACGGCATGTGACGCTTCATAGAACGGTGGGGGCTGCTGTCGTAGATGCTGCCGCTTTACAGCCTCAGCATAAGTGAGAGGTGCGGCGACAGGGTGCTGCTGAATGGGCACCGGCAGGGCCTCCGAAATCTGGTCTTGAATGACGTGTCGGAGCACGGGAGCCAACGGGGTCGGTTGCCGCAGTTGCTGCTGCTGTGGGAGCTCTTGGCGCTGAGCAAACGGCAGGAGAGAAAGTTGACGTGCCACCTCCTCACGCACAAAGTCTTTCATTTGTGCGAGAAGGCATGCGTGGTCAGGCACGACTTCCAGTGCAGCGAGTGGTTGGCTAGCCTGAGGTGAACGTCGGGTGAGAGCTCGTTGCCTTCGCAATTCGTCATAGCTCTGGCACAGGGTTACCACTTCGGACACCGTGCCAGGAGACTTCGCAAGGAGCATTTGAAAAACATCGTCGTCGACACCCTTCATAATGTGCTGAATCTTGGCACTTTCGCTCATTGAGGTATCGACGCGCCTGCAAAGATCGATGATGTCCTCGATATAAGCGGTAAAAGTTTCACCTGGTTCTTGCGC
Source organism: Rhipicephalus appendiculatus (assembly GCA_030522465.1). NCBI lineage: Eukaryota > Metazoa > Arthropoda > Arachnida > Ixodida > Ixodidae > Rhipicephalus > Rhipicephalus appendiculatus. The sequence goes on from JALIZH010016648.1 coordinate 2,661, forward strand.
CCGTGTACGCAGCCGTTGTTCGGCGCGCAACTTCCGCACGGCAGGGCGACCGAAAGCGGCAGATACTGCCTGCTTGAAAGCGGACCAGCTCTCGAATTCAGACTCGTGGTTCGTGTACCATAGCTTCGCCACATTAGCCAGGTAAAAGTTCACGGTGCTCAACTTAGCAGCGTCATCCCACCTGTTGGGTCCACTAACTTTTTCATAGGACGACAGCCAGTCCTCGACGTCCTGATCTTCTGTGCCCGCAAATATCGGGGGGTCTCGCAGGCGAACAGGGCCGGGGCAAGCGGGGGCCGCGAGAGGTGGTGCCTGTTGGGAAGCGTCGGCTTGCATGATCGGCGGCAGCGTGCGGGATCGTAGTTCCAGGGTGCAGACGATGTGATTACCCAGCACGATCCACCAAATGTAAAGAGGTTTATTGGGATGGCCGAACAAGCGTGGGGTAGCTCGAAAGAGTACACAGGCAGAAGAAGATGATGGTGTTCGAACGCCGATCTCGTGCCTTCTCCTCGTGACGATGATAGTTGAACCCGTGATTTCAATGTCTTCCTTTCTTCATTATAATTGGTACTTCAAACTTTCATTTCTGTTCGTCCGTTTGTTCTTTCGTTTGTTCTTATTTCTACTTTTCAGCGCTACCACAGTTCTGAAGAAAGAATAGCGTTTTCTGTTGTTGTAATCAACTCAAGACCGAGCCTCACCTACAATAATTTAGCCTTCACTCCTTGCATTTGAGTGTACGATGTTTTGCTAACAAGGAGACTTTGCGGAATCATCGTTGGCGAAAACCCGAGCTCCAAGTCTCTCCCACAGAACAAACGGAAGTCCAACTAAATAGCTTGTATACCGATAGATTGTTCGTGTCCCAGATACACAGCAAGTGTTACGGTGCGCAACCTTTACAACCAAATGCCCATGTATAACGAAGTATTCTGAAGGTACCGGGCACTTTGTTGGCAAGACGTTCGACTCGATACCTTTCAGGCTGCTTTCTCGTCATCCATTTCATTGTCGAGAAATCACAGACACTTGCATCACATTCATTCTCAAAACCAGCAACTATGAGGCACCTAAATGGACAATGGATCGAGCGTAGAGCACTGCACGGGCCTGGATTTCCGGCCCGGGCCCGGCCCGGGCCCGGGAGTTGTTTAAGCTTACCCGCCCGAGCCCGGCCCGGTGATTCAAAGCGAGGCCCGGGCCCGGCCCGTACCCGAGGAAAAAATTTGCCTACCCGGCCCGGCCCGGCCCGACCGCAGATCGGGCCCGACAGAGGCCCGAGCCAATAATCTGGGTGGTGTCGCCCGAACACGAAATCGAGAAGGTGTATTAAGTGGCATCTATCTACGGTGGAGCATGCTTCGCTAGCAATTATTCTTTAACCTAATGTAATTTCTCGTAAAAAGGGGTTCATGGTGGAAACAGCTGAGCTGATACACTGGATGCAATGAATGTTTGCTTGGCAGTGGTACACTGTACCTACTTTTTCTGCAAATACTATGGGGATGCAATCAAGGCTCGGACGGACACCCGTGTGGTCGGGAAGAATCATTGAATTAAAAAATCTGGCATTTCCACGAAGTGAATCATGACGAGTGGGCGAAGCACTGGGGATCGTTCTTACCCTAAATCACCTGTGACATTGCCCACTCGCGCATGTAAATGAGTGACAACGCGTGTGTACAGTATATACAATGTTTTTTTTGCCGTTGAGCGCCGCTTCGCAAGTCCTCAACTCCGGGATAGCAGCTTGTTGTCGGCGTTGCAGTTTTGCCTTTCGCGGGTGAGATCGCGTTCACGGTCGTTTTCATCCATGGCAGAAAGAGAATGTGTGGTCTGGAAGGCGCTTATTCTTCATTGTCATCAGCGTCATCGTCATCGTTATGACGTATAGTGGGTACATTCTATGTGCTGTGCCGTCATGGCAGAAAGAGAATGTGTGGTCTGGTACGCGCGTATTCTTGATCGTCATCAGCGTCATGGTCATCGTCATGGCGTATAACGGTTACCTTGCATGTGCTGTGCCGTGATGGCAGCGTCATCGTCATCGCACTAGCGTGGCTACACCGGGAGAGCGATGTACAAGCCTCGACCTTAAGGAGCTTCGCGCCTAAAAGACGATGACACCGACCACAAGGGAATAAAAATGAGTTGACGTTGCGTGACCCATAATGGGAGCCTTGTTCAGAATCGTTGTGAACAAAGCTCTCGTTTTGGGTGTCGAAACGTCAACCATGGGGATCATCAAGAGCGTTTCGCAGCAGATATTGTAGCAAGGAAAGTGATTTGCAGCTTGAGTTCAGTTTCAATAGAGAGCGCAATAAAAACAGAGGACACAAGGAACAGAACGCTCTCTTCACTTTGTTTACATTGCTGTGTTTAAAATTTAAAGCATGCTCTAACGACAAAGCCAATCGTGCACCCTTCATGATATGTAGCGCCTGTCTTCAGCATAGTAGCCCCTTGCTGCCACCGCTGCCAGTATATACACTCTAGCAGTTGTTTGTGGCATATTTACGCGATAGCGTTAAAAAAGCTCGTTTCGCAGAAATTCTGGCGTCGGCGTCGGTGTCGTTGGTTGTCAGCGAAAAATCATCATCTTGTCCGTGACCGAAAAATCGAGAAATATGCACATAAAATGAATAATAAAAATTTCTGGGTCCGAGTGAGGATCGAAACCAGGCCGCCTGCGTGGGAATCAGGTGTTCTACCACACAGCCACACCTCTGCTTAGAAGTACATTGAAAATAACTTCCTCTGCTTTGAAATGCAGTGAAAATAACTTTCTTCACAAACAAGCGCGTCTTGTATACATACCTCACAATATAACATGTAATATCGCAGTAATATTGCGTGGTACAAGCGTACATTGTCATCGGGCGTCACAACACGAGAATATCATAACGACTTCGTGGTTTGAAGCCGGCCACCCATTACAAAAGGCACACACGTTACTGCGCGTATTCCCTTAACACCACCCAGTGGGTGCATAGCAAGTATGCACTAAGTAGCTGAAATACGCACTAGGGACGGGACATCGCTATCACGTTCACCTCTTAAAGCCGAAGCTTAAGGGTCCCCCAATTTTTTTTACAGCTTGGCTCTTCACATTTCATTGTGCAAGAAATCAAATTATGCGCTGTTGCATCATATATCGTGCCGTGCTAAAGTTTCTCGCACTGCTTACGCTAGCAGGGTAGTACGTCTGCCTTGCGAATTATGAAGGCGTCGCCTGTCTTTGTTCCGCCACTGGAGCAAATTTAGGATGTCTCTGCGGCCTTCTGCACAATGAACATAGCTGTCCAGCTCATCCCTTCATTTCTCTCGCTCCCGAACGTCGTGCCGGTCTTCAATGTCATCTATAAAACTCCTCTTTGAGCGTTTCTCCTTGCAGTTCTCAGCAGTGTATGTTATGCATGCTTTGCACCGCGCTCTTTTTTTTTTTTGATATTATAATGTTGTACGCCTTCTTAACGATGTTGTACTGGTAGAGAAGGTGGTCATTGGACTATATGACTGACAGGAGGAGGACGAAGAGATCTCGATCTATTTTCAGGGTTTGTTTCAGTTTGGTAATAAAGGCTCGAATAAACTTTTCCACGCTTACTCATATGGTTCGAGGTAAAGGGACATCGATCACATGGCACGGAATTAGTAATTAAGTCGAGGTTTTGACGGAAGCCCGTCTGGTCGGGAAGTAACATGATAGGACACCGTCCACGAAAAAGAATACGAAAAAGACGTTTTGGCTCTCCTGACGGGAGCCTTGTTCACAACGAAAGCGAGGACGAGTGAAGCGATGTTTATGAGGGCTTTAAAATGTGACGTAATCACCGGGCGTAGATAAGAGGGAGGGTTCCGTCGTTTCGGTTCAATGTCTTATCCGTCGTTTGAATCAGGATGAATTCGTAATTGTATTTTTTTCAAGTCAGGTATTTCGTGAGCAAATATACTTTGCCCGAGGCCTTGTTTAATGGACCTCTGCTATTCCTGCACATTCCAGAAAGTTGTGGCATTATTAAGTATCTCTCGCGCTATATAGCGCAGGGGTCTCAAACACGCGGCCCGCGGCCCGCACACGGCTGCTTTCGTACGATATTATTTTCTTTATAAGTACTTCCTTATGCTACATAGGCATGACAGGCCTAAAGCATTTTTTTGTGAGACCCTCCCATGCGTCCACTATGCGTTCATACATAACCGTGAAAGAAAAGTCTATATTTCAGAATCGGCGTCCAGATTTTAGTCATTTTGCAGATAGGTATAGATATGTTGTTGGAATCTCGCCACCGAATACCCTTCAGCAATGACCGATATATCAGATATGGGAAATGTATTTCAAATGGCGAAATTAGGTGACATTTGGTACAACCTATTCCCCACCCCCCATCCCTCCTACCCCCTTGCCCTGGCCCTTGCGGGACTAAATTTTCGTGAATGCAGACCGTTAGCTGATGCGAGTTTGAGAGCCCTGCTATAGCAGAACAAGACGAAAGCTGAAACGCTAACAATGTGGGCGCACAAAGCAGGCTGTGCATGTTCATCTCACTTGACATGATCACACAGAGCCACGGAAAACAAATGTATTGATAGGGATCCTATGTAACGAGACTCCGTGCAGTCCGTTCGTTTTACAGCGAAAGCTGTTATGAGATCACAACAAGGGCCGTTTTTGCACCGTCGTTGTCGGCCGCCGCCGCCGGTGTCCGTAAGCCACTATCGCGCGAAATAAGAAAAAAACTAAATAAATAAAAATTGACGGAATGGGAATCGAACCCGGCCCCTCTGCGTGGCAGCCCAGCGCTCTGCCACTGAGCTACGCCGCTGCTTGAAACTGCGGTGCAAACTGACCCTATGCCGGGTTCATTTCGGGTAAGGAATCACGTTAACATGTGTTGTAAAGCGTTTTAGAACAGTAAAGTAACAACCAGGCGTCACACAATGCGTATTGCGTAACGAGTTGTTAGTTCAATGCTCGAACCCATTACAAAATCCTCAGGTATAATTCTTCATCGTGGTCAGCCACAGCATCAACAAAGTGCACATAATGCGTTACACGTGTGTAGCGGGTACCGCACTTTTCCGAACAATGACGAATAATGGCACAGTGGACGCTTCCCCACTACACAAAAATTATGATGATTTGTGGCACTGTGGGTACCATGCAAGTTACCTTATGCCCCAAGAGTGTTTAAAAAATGCTGTAGAAAGGTCGCTCTTCCAGCTTTCGCTGTGACTGTGCTGCGCGTTCAGCGCAGGCCTGGCGGTTTTTAGTGGAGGGCTGGAATATTCAAGATCGTTTCCCAGCTTTAGAGCACTTGCGATGATAAGTTATAAATTTATTATATCACTTTAATTACTGTGATTACAGAATAACATGTGGGATATAAAATAATAAAGAATGCGAATAAAGCCCAGAATAGCCAGATGTTAACTATGTAAGCATCGGGCCTATTATTTTTAGCTCACCCATTTCAGATATATCAAGTAGCCCCATATGCAAGAAGCAAAAAAAAATTCAGTACTTGTCCATCATAGAACTCCAAATAGCTTGCCCTACATAAACGAAGCATTTTTTTTGCGAGATAAAATGTCAAAGATAGATGTATGCGCAATTTCTCTGGAATAAACTTAAAGGGACACTAAAAGAAGAATATTTTTTTTTCATCAGTAAATCACTCTTTTACAATTCCAAAATAACCACGCTCGGCGTGACAAAACTTGGTAAGCGCGAAAATGCGGCTGCCGAAGCTACCTTGAAGTTCGCATAGCAGAAGTCGTCACGTTATAGATTCTGACGGCGTCTACCGGGGCCTGCGTGGATCCTAATCGGTAAAAATGAGGTAAATTGACCTCTGAGCAGCCCATACTTAACATACCAAGTTTCAGGAAATTTTGAAGATTCAGTGCCCCCAAAATACGACGAAAGCCGTTTGAAATTCGTGACGCCACACCCGGAGATTTCAGCGCGAAATTCTAAAACGGAACTTTGGCCTTGATTTTTTTCTGTGTGAATAAAGTTATGCTGATGAAAGGAGTGATATTCAAATTCTCAGATTACACATTATTAGTCTAAACCACTTCAGTGCTTCACTTTCGTGTCCCTTCAAGAATTGAGAAAAGTCCAGGCCCGGCCCGACCCGAGCCCGCCACCTCGAACCCGGGCCCGGCCCTAAGCCCGGAGCTTCAGGCCCGAGCCCGGCCCGGGCCCGCCGTGAAACCTACTTTACCCGGCCCGGCCCGGGCCGGGTAACCCGGGTAAACCCGGGTTAGCCCGGGTAAACCCGGGCCCGGGCCGGGTAAACCCGGGCCCGGCCCGGCCCATGGGCCGGGCCGGGCCGGGTAAAGTAGGTTTCACGGCGGGCCCGGGCCCGGGTTTTTGGGCAGGCCCGAGCCCGTGCAGTGCTCTAATCGAGCGTCTCGTTTCTTTGTCAGACACAACGTAATGAAGCCAGCAGATAATTAAGCCACATATATTATTAGTAGTTTTTTAATTATAATGTAGTGATTGTGGCTTAAGCAATTAAAGTGCCTTATGAGAAATCATGATAACTGGCCACGTGACGCCACCTGCAAGAAAAGGATGTTCCACATTCGATGTCATGGATACGAGCGGCAGCGGTCAACACTCCCTGTATTACACGTACCGAAATATCCAATAATGAAGACTGGAAAACGAACCCCGCCGTAGCTTCGAACGCGTGCTTCGAAGGTTGTGGTGTCGCTACCAACCACGGACGACTTGCTTTTTTTCGTTTCCTTTATTTCCCTCTATGTCAACTACACTATAATTAATAACTACTATTAATACCTCATATGATTTTGTCGGATTCGTTAATACGTCTAACTGTATTTTTCTTGAAGCAATTGCGAACGAAGTACTCGTTCATTCACTACCGCAGCGAATCGGGCCTATTGGTGTTCTTTCTCGCGCACTTGCGCAAGAAGGAACAAGGAAAGAAGTAGCGCTAACTCCTAACCTCGGTTGAAAGTTACTTCTGTATGTTTCCTTGTTCCTTCTCGCGTCCTCGCGCTATTCTCCCCTCTCTGTTCTTTCACATTCGCCCATACTACATTTGCTTAACTATGCTACAAAGAACAGGTAACAGATATAGATGACCAGCGTGTTTCCCAGAGGCGGGCGACATATACGAAGCGTGGTAATCTCAATTGCGTGGCATCGATGATGTACTTTCAAGTTCTTGACCCGCATTCACAGAAGTCACACGGTGCTTTGTTGTCTTTGTATTCGCCTAAGACGACTCGAAGGCAAAAACGATCTTCGTCTTCTTTTTTTCCTATCACCCGATTATATTAACAACCCCACCCCTCCCCCCAACCTGGCTGTCTGCACCTAACGTGATATTGCAGTGCCTCGGTGACCGGCCCACCTTAGGCTAGCGACCATGACACGTGATAAAGTCATTATCTGACATCATAGTGACGTCAGAAAATTTGGCAATAGCTGACGTCATTTGTGCACACGTGATTTATAACATCCTTCAGGTTGATGCCGGCGGTCACTTTTCGTGAAGCGGCCCCCTCCACTCAATCACCGGTGGAGGGGAGGGGGAAGGCTCATAGTCTGTCCCATAGCGTTACTCTGTCGCACCTGTCCTGTTATTCTTAAAGTAGCAATGTTATGGCCACGATGGTCTTTTTTTTTTTTTTAACTATTCAGGTGACCGAAGCCCCGTGATGTTGCCTTCCAAGTACTGCTTACTTCCCGTCTTTTTTCTCGGAAAGCCAGCTACCAAAAGCTATATAGGCCATCCTGAGGGGCTTGTCAAAACTTTAATTTTAATTTTTTCATCCGCTGCGGAGCGCTGCGACGAAACTTTGCCCGCTACACTAACGCGTTACATTGCGCATGCCAATGCTAGCGTCAGAGGCGTACTTCTAGCCCTTCGCTGCCAGAATACTTTACCCACCAAGTAAAGCTCAAATAAAAACATTTACTTGCTCTTTCAAAAGATGGGGCATAACGCAGTGAGCCAAGGTGTGCGTCAATCAACCGCAAATAAAGCCTGTGCAGCAGCGCCTGTCAACGGAGCGCTGCGGCTGTGGTGCGTTGTCGGGAGAGTCCCGACAATGGACCTCAAAAGGCTTAGGGATGCAGCGCAATGTCAGCGCTCCCACCGGGGAAATTGCCTTGGCTCAATTAGAGGCGCATGGGCCGACAGCTTCCTCCAGCACGCAATGCGGGATGGGTGTCCTCGATCCTTCCCCACTGCTTTTGTCTTACGCTGCCCTGTTCGACACCTCCGCTACTCTCTTCATTACTGGAGCTAGCGTCAGTGTCTGATTGGCTGTATTTTTTACTCGTTTTCTTCGGCGCCGCTCGCTCGTTACACGCCAAAAGTTTCCCCATCTCCGTTTTCTTCATTGCGAACTTCCGTAATGCTCGAGGTACCCTGTCCTTCGTTTCTTCATGCTTCTTCTTTGTCGCCTGTCACGTCGCACAACGTTCGCACGTTTCGAACATGACAGAGCCCTCCCTTTCCAGTCCGGATCCTGCGAGCTGATTCTCCGTGATGTTCTTTGTGAGCCATCTGTGTGTTTCGTTCAATGTGATGCTGAGAATGTCATGATACCTTTACCCGGTCACACATCAGCCATAATTACCTTGACAGGGCTCGCATTTACTGAAAACCTTCAGGCAGCCCACAAATAAATAAAAGCGACGCTTCTCGCCTGCTTACACTATTGACAGACAAAACAAAAAGATTTCGTGTACGAAAGTCACATTCCAGTCGCCAGAGAAGAAAATGGAACGTAGGTGCATGCGGCTATTCTTAGGACTCGACGAATAGCGGGGTTCTCGCAGTAGAATATGCATCACCAAGGTTCCAAATATATGCTGTGAGAGATCCTTCTGTCTGTAACTCCATAACCGTATAGCGTTGTCATACATCTCCGAGAAAATGTAGCGGGTGCTTATTCGGGCAAGAAAGATATTCTTTCATGGCTTCAGCAAGAAAAGGTGCTTGGCGTGGCATTGTATATTGGTGTGCGTATGGCTAGCAATTCTTTCACCTCCCATCAAGTGCAGGCTTTTTGTCTGCACTGGATGTGGGATGTATGGTCCCACTCGTGCAATAGCCCCGATGGGGCTGCCGTATGTAAAAATAAATAAATAAATTTAATAAATAAATATATAAATAAATAAATAAATAAATAAATAAATAAATAAATAAATAAATAAATATCTGGTAGCGAACTTGCGAGTTCGTTCCCTTCAACTGACGTCACGGAAATTCGCGTTGTCTTTAATACGCAGCATCTTGACATGGCTTTCGCTGCTGCTAGGCGTGCGCATTTATTGGTACCCAAACGATGCGCTTGCGCAACTAGGCGATTTTGATCCAGAGCCCACAAGAGCTGCTGAAGACGCTCAGACCAACCACTAGAATCAAGTTTGGGTTGATAAAGTATTTGTGCATAACTCAACTTTTTTTTTTACTTTCGGTATAAAGAGGCTCATGAATACAACACAACATAGTAACAAGTTGATTGTGGCAACCTTTTTTTTTTATTTCAAACGCGACTAAGGAAGCTGAGGTACTGCAAAATTTATGGCCGTTGTTGTGAAAATCGTGTTCTAAAATCACCGCTCACGACCACGGCAGAATAATAAGCGGCAAAGTGACTTTGTTGGTGTATTTTTGCTACCAAGTTTTACTGCTCTGCTCTGTCACAAGTACAGTGGCCCGTCTTGCTTACACACATGGCATGCACCGTAAAGGATGATTTCGTATTCCGCACTTCAGGCAGGGAAGATTCGGCATGGGGATTAGAGTGTCTCTCTTGAGAACCACACATTTTGTATTGTGGCCTAGGTACCCGACGTGAGCCCTCATTACGTTGCTGGCGAGGAGGAGAAGGAGGAGGAAGGAAAGGCATGGAGGTCAACCAGACGCACGTCCGGTTTGCTACCCTACACTGGGGTGAAGGGAAGAAAAAGAGAACATGGTACTATCAGGGTACATGTGCGCCTGTCCATTACACGCCTGCAAGCGATCGCTTAACCCGGTCGATTTTAAGAGCATCAACACCCGCGTCGATTAGCTGGCCTGAGACACGTAGGGCCACGCTCGATCTTCTCTTCCGAAAAGTTCTGTTGTCTAGTTTGTTCAGCGCAGCGCGCTGAACGTTGCATTAGTTCACAAAGCAATCACAGAAACACAGTAGATGTTCTGTCGTTTCGTCACTGTAGTACGAGTCACATCTAGATGTGTCTGTCATTTCTATGTGAAAAGCTTATGCTTTCGCGAAAACCACTCCTCACCACAGGTGGCAGAGGCATGTCGCATCATGGCGATAAGGTGCGATCGAGTTCGCAGCATCCTCGATGGTTATAGTTTATGTAAGCGACAGTTCTAGACACTGGGGTCGCTCAACTAAGTTTGCGTGGGCAAACGATAGAAGGCCCCTTGCAGCGTCTGTTGTTGACATGGGTATGTATGGGGCTGTCTGAGAAAATGTAGAACAAGGGTCTTAAACACGTGGCCTGCGGGCCGCATGCGGCCCGTGGACCTTTCGCTAGTGGCCCGCAGCTTCACACGGAATAAAGTTTTGGGGCTTTGCTGAATAGTACTCGCACTACTTTCTCGCCCATTGCAATTACTAGCACTTTGTTCGTGTAAGCTATACCAAGACGGGTCTGGTCTCAAAAAAAATTTTTTCTTGAGACCAGTCTGTTTTGAGACCAATTTTTTGGTGAACTGATAGATAGATAGATAGATAGATAGATAGATAGATAGATAGATAGATAGATAGATAGATAGATAGATAGATAGATAGATAGATAGATAGATGGATAGATGGATAGATGGATAGATGGATAGATGGATAGATGGATAGATGGATAGATAGATGGATAGATAGATAGATAGATAGATAGATAGATAGATAGATAGATAGATAGATAGATAGATAGATAGATAGATAGATAGATAGATAGATGGATAGATGGATAGATGGATAGATGGATAGATAGATAGATAGATAGATAGATAGATAGATAGATAGATAGATAGATAGATAGATAGATAGATAGATAGATAGATAGATAGATAGATGTGCACGAGTGTGTGTGTGTGTGTGAGTGTGTGTGTGTGTGTGTTTGTGTGTGTGTGTGTGTGCGCGCGTGTGTGCGTGCGTGCGTGCGTGCGTGTGCAAGGCGAGAGACACTATCTCAGAGCTGTATATATATATTAGCATTCACTCTTTTACGTATATATATAGAAGCGACACTAATGAATCCGACACCATTCTTCTTAATGTGATATGCCTCGGGCACCTCTTGAGCTAATGCATCCCTCCGCATTCCGTGTGTGTTCGCAAATATGAGAAGGCGCTTCGCAACACACGCCACTCCTATTTGAAAATATCAATTGGGAAGAGACAGGGAAGTATAAGTCAATTGTATTGCTAATGCATCCCATAAATTGATTATAAGCTTATCGCATTAAGAAGACAACCGATGGATTTATTAGTGTTCCTTCCACATCTCTGGGCAAGAGTCAACTTGAACATTTAGATCCCGCTTTCAGATAGCATGTTTGCTTGTAAGCGCTTTAGTTTGCCTATCTGTGTATGTTTTTGTTGCCTAGTGGGAATGAAGTCAGCTGAAATTCTTGCGCTCTTTTCTTGTTCTGCCTTTTTTTTCCCGTTACATATCTTACAAAGCTGGACGTTTGCTTGTTAAGCAATGGACCATTCGCCTGTCATGATGCTCTACTGTTATCCACGCTAATTGCCTTGGTTTAACGTCATTCTGAAAGCCAGTGTAAGGCTGTCCCATCTTGAAAGCACGATGAAAATGTAAACACTAAAGCTTGGATCAAGAAATCTACAAGAAAACGAAAAAACATTATAAGAGATGTTCCAGAAAAGCCTGTAAAGAAGCACTAATAGTATGACTGTAGTGAAGGTGAATATGGTTATAGGGATTCGAAAGTAGCTACTAGGCGTATCTTTTAAAGTGTATTTTGTATGCAGTTCGAACGCCGCCTCTCTTGCTTTGTGGTTCATGCGACGGAATAGAAGAATAGTGACTGTCAGCGTCCACGAAAATTTAAATGTCATTGTTAGGACTATTAAACAAAAGGAAAGCTGTTAAAATAAAGCGAAGCACAATCAGAGGAAATGAAACACGAGGGTCAGCTCTACGCGAGCGCTATTAGAAATCAGGGCGTTGACACCCCTAATGTCAACGCTCGACTGGCTGCTGATTTCTGGATTTTATCCTGTCAGCCCTGATTTTTTCAATCAGCAGATAATTTTTTTTCCTCTGAGGCGTCGCTTTATTAACACCTAAAAATCATAAGTATAATGTATCTGGAACGCACCGCCAGTATATAAATAAATGGCGGCATGTCCCATATATAGGAAATCAGGGCTTGGTGGTGGTAAAGTGCAGTATGGTACTCTGATACAGGTATTTAGTTATACTTTGTTAACACCTGTAAATGTTGCAAAGTTCGCAGGTTGGCAACCGCATCGTGCGTTTGAAAGGTTTAAAGGCAAGTTTTAGCATTCGTGACACGCAGCTTTTCATTGCACGTGAATGGCCTCCGTCATACCATTGGACGCTTTGTCAGGTCGAACATGAAAACAGATATTGTCGAATTCTCTTTTACTGTACCGAAGTTATTTTCCCCCATGCCTGCAAGAGCAACCTGCTACCGGAACATGACTTCATCGTCATTATCCTCTAGCTCCCTCACGCGCCATTCATTGGTGCAGCGAACGTATTTAGTTCCCTTATAAACGAAATTCACTGTCGGGTCCCCTTGCAAATTAGTAAAGTAATCCAGGCTAATTTTTCGAATAGAAGAATCGCATGGTCCCCGGCATATATTCGCCTGAGGCAACTCGAATGCGGAAACTATCCGGTGGGGTCATCATCATCATCATCGAAGATGATTATGATGATGATCCAGAGCAGATTATGGTGTCAACCAGAACAACAGCTCGAGCTCAGGTATACCTCAACAACAGAAAACACAAGAACTGTGCCTGCCCTGAGCGGAACTCAGAGCCGACCTGTGCGCAGACACTCGAAGCACCACCTCAGAATGTGGAATATAAAAATATCGAAGCCCGCTCCGGATGCTTTTGGACCAACTGGACTCCAGACCATTTTCTGTGAGCAAGATTCTAGGAACTTGGACATGCGCTTCGAGGGCACAGAAGGCGACTGAAGCGCTACTGAAATACCTAAAATCAACAGTTCTGAGTGTACCTAAATCTAAGCACACGGGCCTCAAGCATTTTCGCTTCCGTCGAAAATGCGGCCGCCACGGCCGGCATTCGATCCCGCGACCTTCGGATCAGCAGTGGAGCACGTTAACCGTCCGAAAAATTTCTGAACCTAACGTGCTTTTGTACAGCCTCAAGGATCGGAGGCATTGCAAGCTCACCTGGTCTTGTAATGCCTCCGTGATCGGCGCACCTTTGACGAAGCGACGATCTCGTGTGATGACGACGTCATGTGACGTCACAGAGACGTCCTGATGACGTCACCATAGGACGTTCGTGTATTTAGACTTGTAACACCAGGTGATCTAAAATAATTAAGAGTCTCCCACTATGTCTTGCCTTTTAATTATGGTTCGTAGGCACCCAGAACTTCATGTAACTCTTCAGTGCGACCTGAAGTGGCCGCCCAATTCTCAGTGCTTTTTCTTTTTTTGTAGTGTTTATCGATCTTGATTGGCCAGCTTCCCTAATGACTTGTCCAGCATCAGGAACAGCTAAAGTTTCGTTTTGCGAACAGTGCTAGTGTAAGAGGTGTTAGTGAAAACTGGCCCTAAACTACGGTGGTCTTCGCCCCTGTTATGATTATGTGCAGCATTGGTTGAAGTGGACCTTCCACACATGCTCACGGATCTAGCTCTCCTGAAAATGAAAAAGATAAATGTAACTGGCGGGGAATGCAATGATGTCAATGAAGCTACCATACTGTTTCAGACAGCACACTCTAGAGTTGCGCTTTATCACGACCTATCGAATTCCAGAAGCACAGGGGAATCCCCGACCTGCGCAAATAAACGTCGTAAGTAGACTTTGCGCAAATACTTATTCTCAGATCTCATGCACTATGACCATTTGGTCTCAGTGAAGAACATCGCTTTTTGTTTCACCACAATTTACAAGTTGTTGATGAATCGAGGTGTTGAAACAGTAGTGCCGAATCCTGCTGGAGCCAAAACGATGGATCAACACCTAAGAGGCAAGGACGACGAAGCATCACGGTAGGACATGACAGCGATTGCTGCATGGCGATGATGCCGTGAAGCAGACGGATCGACGAACAAGGCATGCCACGATGGCACTGTATATGGAATCACTGCTACAAAATGTCGTCAATGCACAGAAACAACGGCGTTTGCGCCACGACGACTCCGTGGCGGCTCATGGCATCGCAACGATAGAATGACGACCACGGTGTCAATATTAATGAGAACTAATATTGTGCATTGTGTCTAACAAAAAAGAAACGAGCCCTTAAATTTACACTCCTTTCATTCGACCACGGTGTCAAGCACGACGAGACGGCGACTGTGGCATAACTATAACAGTGGAGTCACAACTAAGGGCTAAGAAGACAGTGCAAGTACAAGTACCATGGTGACGAAAAGGGGCAGTGTGATTGTGCCAGTAGCGATGGTGACGCCCCCTCGATAGCGGCGTGAAGACGGCGATATAGGTAACAACGGAGTGACAGCGACGTAGCGAAGGCAGTGGAAGCATGACGACCGCGTGACAAAAAATTGGTCGCGTCTTTGCGTGCTTCGCTGCAAATGTCGTCGAAAGACGATAGTCTTGTGCCGGCCATACTACTATGTTTTGCCTTGCCTCAGACAGCGCCTACTCTATGCTGAAGCGGCCCGCGTCTGGCTGGCATTGATAAAATAGAGGAGGCGCTGCGCGAGATATGGACGCCATCGAAAAACATGAGCTTGTGCTGAACCAAGGGCCACAGCCAGCGGCAGCGCCTTATCGTCGGCACAGGGCTTTTTTCGTACATAGCGTCGCAGTTTGTGCACAGCGTCGCATTTTCAGCGCAGCCTAAAAAACACTAGGTTCTTTAGAATTACGTATCTATGTATTTTATAATTAAGGAATACACGACCTGATATTTACATATCAAAGTTTCACCTCAGATATGCGTAGTATTTGCTTTTTGATCGAAAATGTTCACAAGTATGAGCGCAAATACCAGTTCAAGGTGGCTGGGCGTTCAGAAAGTGTTTAAACTTCGGCCGAGTGGCAGAGTGGCTGAATCGGGTGACAGACAGACCAAAATTTCTGCGTTGAAATATCCCAAGAAAGACTATCGTCTTTAAAATGGAATATTCTGGGCAATGCGAATTCCACGAAAAGACGACAACCACCAGGTTGACGGCGTCATGTTGGTGCTGGACTTCCCGCCTGCATCCTGCAGCTATCCCCTGCGCCCCTGGGACGCCTCGATTTCTCTGCACTATACAAAGTACAAGCTTTCAATGTGTGTGGCAAAAAACCAATCGCGCAACAGAGCAGCCATGCCAGAACCTGAAGAAACGTGGGAAGCAAGGAAACGTATGGTTTCAAAGAAAAAGATGTTTTTTTTTTTTTCTTTTTGGCACCCGGAACCTCAAGGTCTTCTAGTCGCTGCGCCAGTCTTTCAAAGTAGCACGTAAGGGTGCCAGTGTACTCAGCAACGTGTTCCACGGAAACGTTACGAAACCTTAAGGTTTGGTCGGTGTGATCCCTGCCGCTATACTTGTCAGATGAACCGTGTCTGAAGGAAGCAGTACACTCGCAACGCGGCTCACGCTTGAAGGTTGCGACATATTTCTCTGGCAGTGACGGAGCACCGCCTGCGCCTAGCATTCCGCGAAAGCGCTGCTGCTTTATTTCTGGAATCGGCAGGCCTCGGCAAAACCTTGCCGATAACTGTCTCGTGTACATATGTGTGTACCCGTGACTGTACGTGCAACTTGCATGTTTATGTGATCATTGTAAATACCGTAACTATCGCCCTACACTACTGTAAAAGCCAGGCGATCAGCGAGGCTAACATCTGCAGCGTTCAGCATTAGGATTTGGATATCTCTCAACCTCTCTCAATGTTGCTTTCCACAATTTCAGAGAGAGAGAGAGAGAGAGAAATAGATAAAGGGAAAGACAGGGAGGTTAACCTGGTAGAAGAACCGGTTTGCTACCCTGTACAGGGGGCTTAAAAATCATATAGCACCTGAATTTCCTTTCATGAACCTCAATGCTTTTCAAGGAATCGCTTCTCTGTATTTCTCTTATTCTTTGTTTCCTTTAAAGACGATAGTCTTTCTTGGGATACCTAAACGGAGAAATTTTGGTCTGTCTGTCTGTCTGTTTCTCTGTTTGTCGGCAAGTCGCACGATTCAGCTAGCTGGCCAAAGTTTAACCCCCCTGCCTTACGACCTCCAATCTTGACCGAGAAGCATATGTTCATACGGGTGAGCGTGGGCAATTAAAAATCAAATATTACGCATACCTGAGGCACAACATCAATACCTTAGTACTATTCACAGTGTTCCTTTAAAACAAAATCTATAGATACGTAATTATAAAGATCCTAGTGTTTATTACGCGGCGCTGAGAATGCGCCGTTGTGTACAAAACAAGTCTCCGCCCAGTGATTTAACGACGCTGTGGTGCTGCCACCTGGCAGCAGCATAGTTCAACACAAGCCGATGTTGCCCGGTAGCGCTGTAGATGGCGTCCTCTTCCGTTTTATCAATGCCAGCCAGATGCGGCTGATTCATCGTAGAAGAGCGCTGTCTCAGGCAAGGCAAAACATATATGGCCGCTTGATGAAATACGACCCACTCTACAAGACATGATCAGAGAACGCAGAGAAAAGACCGACGACCAAATTTCAGCGGATAAACGCCGGCGTCCGTCTAAGCGTGCCCGGAAAACGTCCGAAAAACGAGCCCAGCGGCTAGCCCAGCTATTAAATTGTGGTACTCATGCCGCTCATGCAGTGCAGTCGGCACAAGACTATCGTCTTTCGACGACATTTGCAGCGAAGCACGCAGATACGCGGCCAATTTTTTTTTTACAGCGAAAGCTGTATATGGCTAGGAGAAACGAAAAACCGCTCGGCATCTGTGTCACGAGCGGTCTCCATTGGCTGTGCTATCAGTTACGTCGTTCTGAGCGTCGTACCAAAGCTAGCGCGCCATTGGCGCGCGCGCTTGGGTACGACGCTTGCAAGGTCAAACGCTTGCAGACACGGCGCGCCCTCTGGCGCGCCGAAAAAACGGCGTTGCGTACAGAACAGCGTCGACGTGATTGCGGAAGCGCGTTCGCCGGGGCGAACGCCCGCTTTGGGGTTCTCCAGCGGCACTTTGGCTTCGGCTGCGACGTCTGTGACCGCCTGTGGTTCGACCACAACCTGGCAACGATAATTGTGGAAGGCTTCAGTGCAGCGGCGGGTTGAACCCACTGCTAAACACCGGGGCCGCACATTTCAGCTTCGCTGGTTAACCATTTGTACGGAGTGCTTGGGCGGTGATTTTTTTTTTTTCGGCACAGGTAGCACGTTTACTTCGGTTTACAATATGACACAAGCCTGGGAAGACAGTAGTAATATTTGACCAAGCAGCTGGCTATATTATCGCGGTAACAGTTATGCAGACATTGCATGCGCATTTTGGTGTCAGTGTCACCGTGTGGTTCCGCGTAATGTTCAAATCGATCACATCGCCCCCCGCGCTTTTTTCTTACGCCAGCGTCTTGTTGAGTTACTCCAGGTCGCATGATAAAGCAATGAGCTGCTTACCACCTTACAACGTGCCAACCGGAAGTCTTTCTGGTTAACCTCCCTGCCTTCTCCCTTTCTGTTTGCTTCCCCTCCTCCCTCCAATATCTTGCTATCGCCTTTCAAAACTGTGGCTGTTCACACAAACTACGACTTCTCAAGCGTTAAGCTAACAACAGCTAAAAAACGAAAGGCTAATTCAAAGTGAAAAGTATACAAGAGGAACCACCGAAGAATATTCGTAAAGACATCACAACAATGCGACGGGAAGTTAAACTAGTTGGCAGTGTGGAAACTTGAGCAAGTTGGTAGGACATAATTGAATATACGAACAGCGCAACAGACGAAGACTGAAGAAGGTAACAACACGCAGCGCTGTGTGTTGTTACCTTCTTCAGGCTGTTCGTATATTCAATTAGTTGGCAGTAATCTAGTGTAGAAAACATTAATGCGTGCTGATGCAGACACAAGGAAAACAATCAGTCGGAACGTATTTCGTCGTATCGTTGTGAGTAATACAGTAACAGCCTTCATATTGATAGCAATATCGGGAGAAAAACATGTAAACATATTCTCGCAAACAGTGTCCAGTCAAACATTCAAGTCGAGACTCCTAATCTCATTGTCCGATAGAGTGATCAAATTGGGAGTTGATGATGCGTTGTCTCGATAGAGACAACTGCCATTACTGCTGCATCAGCAAGTTTCTTTAACAGCGAAGCTGTTTAGGAGGAGGAGGAGGAGGAGGAAGGGGAAGGAATGAAAGACAGGGAGGTCAACCAGACGCGCGTCCGGTTTGCTACCCTGTACTGGGGGGAAGGGAGGAAGGGAGTGAAAGAAAGAAAGAAGGCTCGCCGTAATTTGAGCGACCCTGCAGAAAACGGGCATGTGCCAGTGCGGCCTACCAACAAACTACACTCATAGCTCGATAAGACGAACCCGGATATAACGAAATATCGGTTATAACGAAGCAAATAAAGAATACTCTTGCAATAGATATAGTGTTAGGAATATGCTTTTATAATGAATTTACGGATGTAACGAACTTACTATCGTGTAAGGTGCAACTTTGTTACAATGAGGTTTGAGTGTATCATCATCTTAACGGGTATGTGCCAGTGCGGCTTACCAGAAGACCATCATCATCATAAACGGGTATGTTTCACGGAAATTGGGTAAATCCAACTAACTAACCGCTGGTCGACTAAAAATGAAGAAGGCAACAGTTAGCCCAACAAATGGCTGTGAAGCGTCGGCGGCGAGCCGAAAACCCCGAAGCGATGCTAAGCATGACGCTAACGACGACGTTCCCGTTGATTATGAGAGGCGCGAACGCTTGCTTTGAGCGTGGGTTTATACATTGGAATTAGGACATCCGCCTCGTTTCTGTGACTCTTCGTGGTTTAACTCGAACCTCTCTGTGCCGAGAATCAACGTAGAAACAACGTAGTATCCCCTAGCTAAGGCCTAGAAACAACCTAAAAGCAACCAGATTAGTCTTCAGAATCGTCCAGTTTTGCTGTTTCAAGCCTAGCGTGGCTTATTATTGCGATAGCAATTATATGGACACTTTCGGCTGGTTTTCGCCGTCACCGTCATGTCCCGTATATGTATATGTATCTATATATTTATAAAAACCTCAAAGAAAAATAATTCAGAAAAATGTTTCCGACGCGCGGCATCGAACCAGGGACCTCTCGGTCTGCAGCGCGCGGCGCTACCTATTCAGTCTCGAAGGCCAACGTCCTTCAACGCTCAAACGGCGAGCTATTTATATACAGCGAGTTTTCAGCGTGTTTTCAGCATTACCAGCGAGATGGCGCATAGGCCGCACTCGGAGGGGCTTATCTGGGCGCCCCGTTCGTCGCGACGCGCGCTCTCAGGCGCTCATACTTTCCGGCTTGCACTTTGCGCGAGGGGGGGGGGGGGGGCGGGGAAGGTAGATGCCCGTGCGCGCGCGCTTATCTCGCGGTGGCGGAGAAGGGGGGCTTTCGGCGGACCGATAGCGTTGTAGTTACCGGGCGCGCGAAAGTCACATCACTCGCTGCAGTCCCCCCGTTTGCGAAAAGAGCACGCTTTACAAACACAGCGAAGTAAAAACTGTGACACTTGTTAGTTCGCGCTCGTCTGTACCTGTGAATACGTTTCGTGCGTCGTTTTTGTTTGAGGAGCGCGTTAAGTGTCGAGCTGTGAATGTTTTTAGTTCGCTCTGGTCCTGTGCGTGTTGTTTTCGTGCGTCATGTGCGCGTGAGCAGCGCGCTGCACGTTTCGACCTGCTTGCCAGTCGTCGCTTGACATTCCGATTTGTTGCTATCGCATTCATTGCTTCGCCTTGTGGCGAAACTGTGACTTTTTTGCAACACGTAATCATTTTTCTTAATATACTGTTGTGTACCTTTTTAAAATATGTGCGCATTTGCGTCCGTTTACTCATTCGCGCATACTGAGATCGCTTATGCCAGAATATAACCTGCTTCGTGATTACCTGAGTGCGGTTTCGCACCAGCCGAAAGGCACCTACAGCTGGCATTGTGCCATTTGTGTATCCTGCTTTATTCAACGCATGACACCGAATAAAAGAGTTTAACTGAGTGCGCATTGTCTTGTCTCCTTCATCCGCCACATCATCAGCTGCGACTCGCGGCCACAGCGGTCTTTACGGCGCACAATAACGGCTCAGCGAATGCTCTTTCCCCGCCGACATACATTCCTGTGCATATAACCGTAACAACGGCAGGAAAAGTGCTAAGTCTAGAAGCATCGCGTTGGCGAGTTTATATAGGCTGACATTTTTTACGCATCGGTGGCATAGGCCGAGGCATCGACTGTTTTGATGAACAAGAAATGAACGTTCAAACGCAAGCTGGAAAAACATTGATATAGACAATACACAGTGCTCGTGCAGCGTAGCCACGTATGGCTCCGTCTTCGGCGCCGTTAGGCCTTTTTTTTTAAATGCGAATGCATTTCTTAGTCGGGCTATGTCAGGCATCCGGCGTTGTCCGGCGTTGTCCGCGGAGGAGGAGGAGGAGGATAGGTTGAGGAGGTGTGCGCGCCGGCAGGTGCTATCTCTCCGCTCTCACTCCCTCTCCCATAGCAACAGCTGCGGGCGCGCGCGCTTATCCTCGCCCCCTAGCAACCGGAGCAGGTGGTGCGGGCGGAGTAGCGGAGAGTGAGTCGAGAGGAGGAGCGCGCTCTGTTGTGTGGGGGCGCTCGCATCGCGGAAGCTCGGCGGAGCTCCCGCTTGTGTGGAGAGAGTGTAGCAGAGGGTAGGTGCAGTGCTTCGCCGCTCCTTCTCTCACCGTTCGCTCTCTCTCCTCCCTGCGCCCCACTCTCCCTTCCGCTCGCTCGAACGTATATATAAATGGAGTGAAGCGCGCGCGAAATGCATTCGCATTTCCTCACGATTCCCTTCGGGGAGGTGGGGGCCTTTTTTTTTAAAAGAACTGCGAACAAGCAATCCGAGTACCACGCACAGAAAAAAAAGGTAAGTGAGAGGCGTCGCGGTGCTCGGCGTTACACTTTGGCCCTCGAAATGTCGCAGCATTGCATTTTACGACGCCCTTGATGTATTCCGCCTGGAAAGGGGCTTCACGTCGCATCATGACGGGTTCAGCGAAAATAACGTCTTTCGGGGAGAAAGTGCTTCTCCGCTTCGCGAAATATTGGAGAGCAGAAAGCAAAGCTTCCGTCTTTTTCTTGTTTTCGTTCCTTCGAGCCGTTTCGGCATCTCTGGACGAAGCAAAACAACGACACGCTTCCGTGTAGCGGGAACGTCACTGCTGTACACAAAAGACGGCTTTCGGGAATCGTTCATCCAGCTCTCGAGGAACATTCGAGTTTTTCCTTGTTTTCGGCAACAATGCGGGAAGCGCGTCAAGTCGTGTCGTGTCAAAGAAGACTCCGCGCCAACGCTCCACCCAGCGGCTGCGCTTAGAGTTGGCGCATATGCTCCCCTTGGGAACACATACAGTAAATATGGAGCACGCGCAGTAACCACCACCGCTGATATTGTTTCAGAGGAGACGCTCATAGCATTAACCTGTCCCAACGGTCGTACCCGGAATTCCGCGCGCGCAGCTTGAGGTACGGCAGATGCTTCACTTTGGCTAGGTTACACACTAGGAAGCATACATAGCAAATCTAGGGAATCTGCGGGAATAAACGGGGATAAATAACCCCGTAGGGAGCGTACCCAACAACTTCCGCGCTTTCAGAAATTCAGAGGGCATCTGGTGTATACTTTAATGGGCACTATCAGCGTCGTTATTGCAACCGGATGGTCACCTTCGTGTACACAAGCTCAATTTATAGCTCTGCGCCTTCCCTAACAGAGTATCAATCTTAACAGCGCAGCTGTTTAAGCTTGGAGCAGCGCCGTTTGTCGACCACACAAAACCGGCAAAGCGGAGGAGAGCGAGGTCAAGAGAGGAGGAAAGCCTAGTATAGTTATGCAATGCAACGGTAGGAGAGGTGGAGGAGAGTGAATGCATAGTAAAGCATGGCATTGCGTACAAGAGGTCGGGAAAACGAAGTGAGGGTGAGGAGGAACGGTGTGAGGATGAGGTGAAGGGGAGAGGGTAGAGCTAGCCTTATGTATTGTATAATACATGACAGCTAGAGGTGAGAAAGAGAAGTGAGGGCAAGGGGGGCGTGATGTGGGCCTCAGGAGAACGGAAAGGAGGAGGCGGATAAGGTAAAGCATAGCATAACCATGTATAGTATACTATAGCAAGGGAGCGGGAAAGGAAAATCAGGGTGAGGAGGAGTGATGAGCGGGTGAGGAGGAAGGAATGTAGGATGAGAGAGGGTAGAGTATGGCAACGGAATGTATTGTCGCGTCCGCTCGATGAGTGTGTTTTCATCGAGCGGCCGTAATATTCTATAGTTTAGCAAGAAGTGGGAAATCAATGAAGGTGAGGAGGGTGAAAAGGAGGAGGGAGATAAGGCAGAGCATAGCATAGCCATGTATAGTATACTTTAGCAAAGGGGTGGGAAAGGGAAGTTAGGATGAGGGGGAGAGTGACTAGAGCATGTATCGGTGTAATATATCAAGGTGTGGGAAAGGGAAATGAGGATGAGAATTGACATGAGGGTGTGGAGGGAAAGGAGAAGTGGGAGGTTACAGCATAGCCATGTACAGCAAGAGGCGGAAAATAAAAGAACGTGAGAAGGAGCTATGCGAGGGTGACGAGGAGGGTAAAAAGGGGAATGCGTATTCGTTGCTGTGAGTGCGGATCTAAAGCGGTTTTTTTCCGCACTCTCAGCCAAACAATGATGCCCTCGTATGGAAACAATGCACCGCTGTTGTTGCGCAATCAGCAGTTACCTGCGGGTGCTTCATTAAAAAGCCTACCGCTTCCGGATTCATTCAAACTCCAGGCTGCTTTCTCATAGGCAACCTTTTGTGTTCGGGAACTTATTCGGCGAAGTTTCCTGCAACAAGGTACGTTAAACTTCACTGCGATATTATTCTAAGAGACGGGCTTGCATGTTTCTTTTTTTATGTTTGTGCAGAAGATAGCACGAATGACGAAGCCCTTTGTGTGGCGGACGACGTTCCAAATTTTGTGTGACGCAAATAAAAGCCCAGACACGAAAGGTTCCTAGCACACCATTCTGTAACAAGCTGAATAAAGCAAAACAAATAAAAAAATCGTGCACACAAAATAAATTTGTCCCGGTTCCCAACATTCACTAACATCGTATTTGCTTGAAGGATAGAAAGAGAAGTAATAAATAATGAATTCGCTGGTTATCCACGTTGAATGCGAAACGATAGGCAACGTACGAAATCGTAGTTAATTATTACGGTTGATATCAACGGTGCGCTTTTCTGCATTCGCTTTTCTTGAATGGCATATAACAAGACCGTCCACAAGAGTAATCTTACCGCACCAAATTTAAGCATCAGGGTTCTTCATAATGGCGATAATAACCTGCTACGCACTTAACTACTCCAACTACCAATGAAGAGGACACTCACATCATCAACACAATAATTATCAGCAACACAAAAACCACCAATAACAGTGCTGTCATCGTTGCTTCTATCATTACTATCGTCAATATCAATTTCGCTGTTTGATGATCAAAGTTATTAGTAAAAAAAAATTAATGCAGCTTCGCAAAAGGTGTGCCACGCCCGAAGGAAGTGCGGAGCTGGGCAGCCTTCTTTGTTCTTCTTCGGTTTTCTTTTTCTTTCCTCCTCTCTTTCTTTATTTTTCTCTTATCCATATCTTTCTCTTTATTTCTATTTGTTTCGTCCTCTCTCTTTATCTATTTATTTCTCTCTCTTTCTTGCTGTTTCGATATTTCTTCTTATTGTTTTCCCCTTCTCTTTCTAATTCGCGCTTGCTTCCTCTTTTTTGATATTTTTATACGTGGTTTCGCCTGCGTTACGACAAGCGACGACAGCACACGACAGCCCGGGCTCCTAAAGTGCTCCGCACTTATCTTCATCAAGGTGTTCGAAGAACAAGGGGAAGAAGACTTCTCGCGAGCGCGCGCTCAATACGCTACAGATGGCTATGCTATACGTGGTTTGGCCTACGGTACGCCAAGCGACGACGACAGCACACGATCACAGCATACGACAGCCCGGCCCCTTAAGTTTCTCCGCACTAAGAAGGCGAGCTAGGTTGTTGCACAGCCATGTACCATGTATAGTCAGTGGCGTAACCAGAGGGTGGCACACCGGGCCCGTGCCCCCCGAAATGTTTTTTCGCCATGGCATACAGAGCGAAAAATGACCATTTCAAGGAGGTGCCCTCCCAACGAAAAAAATTTCTGGCCACGCCCCTCTGTATAGGAAGGTACTGATGGACACGTTCGAGCGTGCAGAATCCGATTAGCCAACAGCACGGAGATTACGAGGCCGATACCACTACTGTCTTCACTAGAATTATGCAAGTGAAATTGTCGGGGTGGAGGATGTAGAAAATAGCGCGCGCTACGGACTGAAAGACGAAGAAGAAGCGGTAGTGGAGCAGGGGCTTGAGGAGTTTGGACTGTTTTTCGTACGCCATGTTGGGACGGGATTGCGCAGTGCGACCATAAAGGCTGCAGAAGAGATTTCCCACATAGCGAGGGTGAGGGGCCAAGATAAAAGGGTTGGGTGGAGCGATTGTTTAGTGGAGGCGAGTTGTAGAGGGAGGCGTGTCAGTTTTAGACATGCTAGGAAGGCCAGCAGCTACACTGTCTACTCAGTCCCCGCACCATTAGTGCGTGGCAGGCACATTTCTTTCTTTTTTTTTTATGTTTGAGTGCGACTGTCTTGCTATTTCATTTTTCCTCTTTATCCCCACTATTCCGCCACGAATCCTAAGCCCACCTTGGCTTATCTCTATCGTGCTGACAACTTATGCGACCAAAGGCGCCACCACAGGGACACGATCGACAGCGTAGTATAAATGAAGCTCTCTCTCATACTGTACACGTATAATCGAGTCTCGTGTTTAGCAGAAGAGAACCTAAATACTCTGTTGGTCGCCAGCTGAAGGACCCTCTGAAGTAGCGCGCCTTGCTGAGCGATGGCAAGCCGCCCTCCTCAGCGAGGTCTACCAAGACCAGGAGTGGGCCGTCCAGCGGGCCAGGGCTGTCGCCGAGGAACTCGGTAGATGTTCCTCGAACGGTGGATCCCTGGTAGCCTAGCCCCGGGCACAACCGTTGGGCAAAATACAGTTTATTCAACTCAACAACTGAAGGAAAATGCGCCATAACACGTGGTCACCACGCTGGCCCATTTGAGAGAAACACAATTCTCGGCTGACTATTTCAATTCAATTATGGTGTTTTCACTAGACGCTTCACTGAGCGGCTTTAGCGAGCAGTCAATGCAATTAATATCGATGGCAGAGATTATGGCAACAGCACGCGAAAACGCCGCGCTTGCATGCCGGGTGGCCCAGTTAACTCGGACAAAGATTTTAAAAAAAGCTATGCGCCATACGAAAGTTGTACCTGTTGTATATTATAGACGTGTACTTACAACCGGTATTTTTTTTTCTTTACCAAGTGTTAAATTACTAATTAACCTCAATTAGCTAACTTTCTATTTATTGACTGAATGGGTAAGGTATTACCTTTAAGTTATAAGTAGTCTCAAAAAAACATGATTCTGCTGAAATCTGCCTCGTTGTATTGTTTTCTTTTTTTCTTTCTTTCTTTTTTTTTTTTTTTGAGAAATAAGAATGCCTGCGAAACACGCAAAACATGGTATAAACGCTCGCTCGCGCGCCGCTACTCAAACGCTTCAAAGAGCTTTTTCGGTTGATACACGGCTGCACTCGTTCATGGCTGCACTCTACAGGGATTCACGTTGTTTGATGGAGGCGTCCGCGTTGAGTTTCCATGCCGCGTTCAACGAAGCGCGCGAAGGAATGTAGACGCGTATCAGCCGAAGAACTCCTGGAATATAACAAGGTATGCACCTACTGCTCTCATTCGATGAAACTTACTCCACGTCTTTTATTCATTTATTTTTTATTGAGGCAAGAGTTCGACGAAGTACTGGCTTACGTGGAGCGAACGTCGTTGAGAAATAAAACTGCACGCTCGTTAAAACGGGCGAAAGAAAAGTAAACACTTTTTAATACGACGTTTCGAAAGCCATACGCATTCCTTCTTCAGAGTGAAGCGAAATCACAAAATGCCGACCCTTAAGAAGTGCTTAGGTTGTGCATAAGTTTCTCGCGTGGTTTCCCGTATCCTGCCTAGAGTATGATTTGTAGTTTGAACGTAGAGGTATTCCAGTTTGAAAGTATGATAGCCTGGTTTTTTAACGTTATGATCGAACTGTCCGATTTTCGTAATATCTGACAGAAATCGCCGTGCATTGAATCTACAGATCATACACTAAACAGGACAAGTTGCACCATGCCCGAAGCATATGCAAGATACTTGTGCAACCTAAACTCTACTTAAAAGACGTTGTTCAGCACTTTCGCTTCATTTTGTACAAGTAAGCCGTACGGCTTTCAAAACCGCATATCAAAACGTTTTATTTTCGTTCCTTTGCACTTTCGCTATTTCTTAAAGGGGCCCTGCAACACTTTTCCAAGTAGCCATGAAATGGATTCAATAAAGGAGCTTATTGCCTCACGAATTCACCGCCGCAAAACTTTTTAGAATCCGTCCAGTACGAGTGGAGTTACAAAGATTTGTCGCACGCTGCAATTGCAGTCCCTCTTCTCTCGTCCCGACGAAAGCGCTGGAAGCTAAGCAGGGAGGGATGGCACGGGGGAAGGAAAAACGTCACGCGCGACTCGTGACCGTGGGCACTTGTTTTCTTTTTTTTTTTTTTTTGCTTCGAATACGTGGCTTTTCCGTGCGATCGCGCGCGCACGCGTGGACAAGTCGCGGCCTCCCGCGGCGGCCTCAGTAACGACCGAGCGCGCCATGCTGAAATCAGCCAATGGCTGAAACAATGGCCGTGACGAGTGATTTTTGAGCTTGTAGCGTCATTTGTCGAGAGAAGAGAAAGCAATTTTTTTGCTGACTTCGAGAATTTATTGTGAATTCCATGCCGCGTGCTACGCTATAATATTTGTCTCGCGTGTTCTAGGGAGCCTCGACTACCGATCGGCGACGTTTTCTGACCATGCTCAAAAAGTGTTGCAGGGTCCCTTTAAACGACCATTTTGTAAGGTGCCATACTCTCCCTGATAAAAAATGCGCACTTGGACTACACAGCGCGTTTCGTGAAGGAGCGAGAACAATTGGTAGGCCGCCACGGAATTAAGTGACTCGGCCAACGAACCCAATACAACGACAAATATAAAGCGGATAACATCTGCGGATGCAACTTGAGCGCTGATCCCCGACAACGTGTCAAGGCACCGATCGATGCCACAAGTGCGCACTGTCGGGGCGTCAAACAATAGATTCTTTGCTAAAACGAACTCGGTGATAACTTAATTGCCCCAAGGTTCGTTGACTAGTGACACCGCGAACTCTGAGCCTGCGCAGAAGGACCTCGGTGGCAACAACCTTTTAAGCAAAACGATGCTATACAAAGGCTTTCGATTTCACTGACACGAATGCGTTTCTTGTCATTGAAGAACAAAGGTGGGCTACCTCTCTTTCAAGAGGTAGGACGAAAGACGACAGAACGATGACTTCAATGGGTGATATGAGGTTGAAGTTCAAGTTGAAGTTTATTGCCACGCAGGTAAAGACATGCAAAACAGCAAGGACGTCTAAGTATGAAGTCCGTTTTATCTTCTCTTTTCTTGTTTTTTTTTCTTTCAGTTACGACTCTCACAAGCACTCGGACCGTGTTCATGTACGAATAAAATCAATTAGAATGTCGTCATCAGATCACTGATGTGCACATATCTTGTACTCATTTAAAGAACATATGTTGCAACATGTGCAATATCTACGCCAAGTGACTGCGGTATGATAGGCAACGAACACGCCGACACTGCTGCTCGATCAGCTGTTGGACGCGACAGCCTCGAGACAATAGCCGTGTCATGGACTGATGCTACCAGCCAAACATCGAGTGGCCGCACAAGAAATCGCTCGCTCGCCTTGGCATACAGCAAGTAGACTGAACAACTAGCTCCACCACTACCCGAACACTTAACGTCTTCAGACACTATATACTGGACACCGCTTTGCCATTTATGCCTAAGATTGGCTTTCACGAGGTCATTCTCCTCTCGCATAGAAATGGCTGACAGCACTTTTTGTGATAACTGTGGTAGGGAGGAGACATTACAGCACAATTCCTGCGACTGTCCTCGCTACAATGTGCAAAGACAATCATTCGCGGTCGCTCTAGCCAGGGTTGCCGTTGGTGACTACTTTGCGCCAAATTGGCTACTTTTGGACCCCTTTGGCGACGAAAATTTCCAGTTGGCGCCATCGCTCTTTTTTAAACCTGTGGTTTTACTTATTCAAAATGGTTTTATTTATTCATCGATAGTAAAGACTCTGTTGATAATACCGCTTCTGTTCTATTTGGCTAGAAATTTGGCGATGATATCAATTGACATGGCTACTTTAGCTACTTTTGGCGTGAGTAATGACGCCTTTTCATGTCCGCCCAACGGCAACCCTGGCTCTAGCTCGCATAGATCACAGACCGATGACGGCAGAGACCATTTCGGAATGTCGTCCTGAGAGGTCTTCGCGGACGAAGGCCGTGCTAAAATTCTCGAAGACATCAGACTTGCACCGACGGTTATTGACATATGACGATATCGTGACCGCGAGGTGCGTGACTTCGTGCGTGCATGCTCCCCCTGTCTCTTTATTTCTTCCTCTGACTTTCAAACTCCCCCTATCTCTCTCCCTACTGTAGGGTAGCCTTCGGTATTCACTACGGTTCGCCCACGGCCCTCTCAAAGGCCGCGATTTCCCAGTCGCATGTCAGAACGCTGAAATCATGTAGGTCAGAGAAGCTCCGGCCGCAGTGACTGATTGTACCCCTCTTTGTACGTGCAGCGCTCTCCTTCTCTCTTTCGATATTTAATCCCCTTTCCCTTATCCCCGGTGCAGGGTAGCAAACCGGACGCTCGTCTGGTTAACCTCCCTGCCTTTCCTCTTCTTGCATTCTCTCTCTCTCTCTCAGCATCCCTGCCTTTCCGTTCTCTCTTCTTCGTTCCATCGTATGCACCAACATCTGCTGCAACATATCAACTTGAGATCTAGCAGAGACTAGGACGGGAGTTGATATCATTGACCCAGTTTACTCGTGAGGCCTCCAATCCTGCCGCAATTATCGTCTGTCTACGCGCATGCGCTCTCGTAACGCTCACAGCGAGGCAAGATTTCTTTTCTACTCCCCGCTGCGCGGAGCTTAGTGCAAGGGCTACGTTTAATCACGTACCTCGAGTAAAAAAAAACCACCTTCCAGCTAACGCACTACGTCCGCGATTCTCTCTACTTGCCACTGTGAACCACGGTGTGTCTAAGCCTTTACGTAAACATGCTACTGCTAGCGTGCATGACCACATTCCGTTCGCTTACACCTTGCACATTTCTTACAATAGTTAAACATAGGCAAGACGTCCCAGTGCGCATGTACATGTCTGCCCGTTCTTTTATTGTGCTTTTAAAGCCCGCTATCAGTGACACTGAAATTGTGAGCGAACTGCATGACCCGCATACATTGCATCGGAAGAGACGCTGACTATAACGGAAACTTGGAACCATTGTATGTAAAATAATTAATTTTTTGGTAGGTTACAGTTTGTTAACCGCTTCACGACAGCCTCATTTGACATTCCTTATCAAGAAAAGCATTACATCTGCACAGTCTTTTTCTTGTCTTGTTTGGAAATGCAGCAAATAAATTAAACGTGACGCTGTATCCCGGGGTATATTACATAATAAAGAAAGGTCGTTTGTGAAGTCAAACGTGGAACTGTTGCGTCGGCTGAGTGACTTTTCTCTCCTCCTCTGTAACTTTTCTTCCCTCTCCCCCCCTCCCCCCCGTGCAGGGTAGCCTATCGGGCTCAGCCCAGGTTAACCTCCCTGCCTTTCTTCTACCCTTATTCTCTCTCTCTCTCTCTTACGAAGGGCGCTGAGACTACCAAAACACTCTTGCAGAGAAAGATCCGCATATTCGCAGAGAGGGAGAGGAGAGCAGGCAGGAGGTTAACAAGAATTTAGTATCGGTATAATTCGTAATGTACTTCACTGTTCAAAGACGCGCTGCAAAAAGAGAACGCTTGGCTGACGTCAGTAACATTTTCGAGGAGTCAACCTAGGAGACAAACACGATGCTGGCATTTACCGCGCAGAAAATTGACGTCCGCTGTATAGACGCTATTAACACGTCAAACCAATAACGTAGCCCGATTTTCTTTCTTTTTCGGAGGGGTGGGGGAGGGGGGGGTGTTGGGGATGAGTTCAATTTTATTCTATGTGTCTTCGTGTGTGCGTTTGTATGTATCTGTATATACACACGCAAAAGTGAAATTTTCAAGGAGGGGGGGCGGTTACACCCCCCCCCCCCCCCCCCATACCTCCCTGCCCCCCATGTCGCGCACCCGCCTCATTCACACGTATAGGAACCGCCACGCCGAGCCTACTTCCATGAAAAATTTTGCCGCAGTAAGTTTAATGCGATTATAAGCATTCCAGTTCTAAGAATACGAACGCTGAAATTTCCTCGCATTTATTGGTCTTCATAATGTTAATCTTCGTATACTTGTCGGTGATTCCACGCCTTAATATTGTATTTCCATATCGCCTTACGCCGGTGGTGCATCTGTGGCGCATGTTTTTTTCTTTCGTTTAAGGAGCCACCTAGACAACCTCTGAACTACCAATAACGAGCGCGTTATTTTGTGCTGGCGTTTGCCGTCTTTCCGGCCCAATTAGTGACGCCAGCAGCCTGTTTGCGTGACGTAGGGACGAAATAAGCTCTGATCGATTGGTCTACGCACGAGGGATATCAGTTGGGTGATTCCGCGAGAACTCGACATGGGTCCGAAAATTGATGTTTTAGATTTGATTGAGTATTTTATAGTTTGTGCGCATACCACCCAATAGCCCGAAAGTTAACTTTGTTTTTTTATTCACTGCATAATTTAGGAAGAAGAAAATATTGAACTTATTTAATACGGTGGGACCAATTTCATCCCCATTTGTTCTCGAAAGCTCACGACGATATAAAGGCACAAATATTTACGTTTCGAAGAAAGCGTCTTGTGCTCAAAATGTATGCGAATTGGAGAGTGAAGTAACGTTGATTTAAGCCTGTGGACAGAAGAAAGCTGTTTTGAAAAATGTCTAAATATGCGACATTTTATAAAAAGTGCTATATTTGATTCTCATAAGCCAACGCACCTAGAGCTTCGAAACTCGGTGACCTACGAAAACATAGTGTGCTGTCATTGGTCAACGTAAAACGAAAACCAAGATGTGCTCAAAAATGCTACATCATTTCCAGAGTTCGTGACACTAAACAAACACGACCATGATTTGTCTCGTCAGATGTGCTTAGCCAAACGAGCCAAGAACATACGCCAGCAACGCGTGGCAACTACCTCCACTGGTATTTCTCAATAAAACAACGAAAGGTTCGTAGATCTTCCGCATTTACATAAAGCAGTTAGATATTCTTCAAGCTTACGGCCATCCGTGCCACCATTTCAGATGCTGACTTATCGCTGCAGAGCTTGCCGCTGTAGTACAGCGTGGCTTCGTACTTCACTATAGCTTTACTGAAGTATTTTGTCTTGAAAATTACAGATGTCTGACCATTCTTTATAGCTGGGGTCGGCCACCTGCGGCCCGCGGGCCACATGAGTCCCGTGTGGCACTATTATGTGGCCTTCGGCACGGCGTCAAACCCCTTGCCCCCTTTCCCTTGCCACTTCCTATCTGAAGGAAAACATGGCAATTTGGACCTCAAACGGGATTTTCGCTTGTTCCCCATGCTTGACAGCAACTTAGTGACATGCGTGCTGAAAATAAACACGATTTGTAATCGAGTTTGACAAATTAGTGTCACTTCGCCGATGTTTTACTCTTTGCCGGTAAAGCCCCCCCCCTCCCCCCCCACCCCCCACATCTTTGGCCCACCGCTTGTCCCTCCGCCTAAAAAGGTTGCCGACCGGTGCTTTATAGTACAAACCCTAAGATCTAAAACGCTGCCTCCGAGATGGGGCGCGCAGTAATTTTCTGAGCAGACGGCCGATGACGTCAAACGCTAAACCGTGTTTATTTAAGGCGGTGGCCGTGGCGTCACTGATTTTCAATATTCGTTATGCTTCGTTTGTTCTCTCTGCGAATCGATTCCCATCTTAGCGTACTAAACCACAACGTTAAATACAGATGACTGTCACTGAACCTTCAGCCGAGAGTGTCAGTGACAGATGCGCAAATAAATTGTGGGTCTCAAAGATCGATTTAAAAGCGCGAATCTAGATATTCTAGAACGTCGTGCTTAAAATGATTATTCAAATTTATGTATTCTGCTTTTCCCCTGTAAATATGGTCACGTTCAGTTGAGTCAGAAGCTTACACCCACTTTTTTTTATCCCGATTTATCATGTTCTTATCACCTCAGTGCATTCTCGAAGAGCTCTGGCTTGTACCAAAAATACTGTCGCTGCTAACAAAATAATGCGACATGGTTCTTTATATTCTTTTTCCATGGTTTGCGAGGTTCTGTTTACGAGATTTTAACAAAAAATCGAAAATGAGGTTTTACAAATATAAATTTTTCAATAGGCTTAAATAACACCAATATTGTAAGTTCTAGGTCATTTAAAAAATTTGTATTTGCGCTACAGCACCGTTGTTTAAAAAAAAGCATTGAACACATTATGTTGTCTTAGGTCCCCAAGTTTCGAAACGTTAGGTGCGTTGGCTTAGGGAGTAAAAATTCTCAGATATAGAAACTTTTACAAAATGTCACATACTTAGACATTTTCAAAAGCAGCTTTCTTGTGTCCACAAGCTTCAAACAGTGCTACTTGACTTTTCAATATGCATACATTTTATACGCAAAACGTTTTCTTTGTAAATTGCTTGTTACGCTTAGAGACTTGGACCCTACGTTCTGTTTGTTAGACACCTCTAAGGGCTAAGGAGTAGCCGGCGCCCTCTTTGTGCGTCAACATCTCCTTACATCACGTCAATAAAAAGAGAAAATATGAATATTTGGGTTTTTATACTGTCGTGAACTTTAGAGAACGACAGGGGAGGGAATTGGTCCCTCCGCATTGTAAAAGTTCGATATTTTTTCCCCCGTAATATATGCAGTCAATAAAAAAAAAAAAAAACGAAGTTCACTTCCGGGCCACAGGGAGGTAGGTAAACAAAATATAAAATTCTCAATCAAATCTACAATATCAATTTTCGGACCCCTGTCGATCTCTCGTGGAATCACCCAGTTGTGAATTGTCTCCCACCCTGTGTTTCAAGGCAGTCGCACGCGTGTTCTGCATTGCCTCGCATGACTATCGCGCGCGATCAACTGATTACGCTTCGCTTCCTATGTTTTCGACTGCGCGAGTCCAGATAATAGCGTGTAGCCGAAAAGCTCGAAATCCTGGTAGGCTCAAATACTGATAGGCTCAACGCTTAGTGCCGACATCGTCCACGTTTTAAGAGCGAAGCGCTTATATCTCGAGGTAAAACGGCGGGTGTCCGCAAAGCATCCTCCGCGCCGTTGGTTATCAGCCGCGCCCACTGAGGGCGACAGTCCGCGCAGCCGCCGCACCGAGTTTGCCCGCCGAGCGAGCCGAGTACAAGCGACGAAAGTCCCGCGCTCCTATCGGAAGTGCCACAGCCAACTTTGCACGTTAGTTCTGGCGCTGGGGTTTGTACATACATTCTTGCATGGTCTGTGACAGGCTGTGGTTCGGCTCTACATTGTCTATGCCAAGGAAAGACATCAGCCAAGAAGGCCACGTTAAGCGCCTAACATCAACCAGCTCCGTTGTTTCTTAAGCTTTACACAGCAAGTGTAAACTTCTCTCCCCCCTCTCCTCCCTTTTCTTTTTTATTAAAAAATAAGGGGCGAGTGGGGGATAGAGCCAGTAGGAAGGGTGCTGACGGCGACCAAGAAACCCCTCTCTCGGAGTGGTTTTGGGGGCCCATAATTTGAGTCATATTTTTGTCACGCTACAGTCCAGAACTGCACTTATCGGAGAGCGACTGACGGTACGAGTTTTATGGATGATTCAGAAAAAAAAAAAAACGCGAATCAGACGCTGCGACCCAACACGCTATGGTAAGCATCACGGTGCACGGCAGGCCATATAGTGTTCGCGCTCTGCGAGAGGCATCGAATAAAAACAACCAGACGCGGATCGGTTTCGATCAATGCGCTCAATCTTGGAGGCCAAGTTTGGGCCAACACCTCACGTCGACCAAAAGAAGACTGAAAGAAAATAAAGAGAAGAGAATTAAACGCGAGAACGGGAAAGTGACCTTTCGGTCGCGGAGATTGATAACGGGACCCAGTACTTCCTCCTAGTTTTATTGTTCTTTTTTTTTATCCATTGCCGCCCCCCTCAAGTCGTTGTGTACGCTTCCCTTCCTTCAGAAAGCGTAGAACATCAGTAAATGCTCGTCGCCACTCCCTCCATATGTTTTGCCGGCCATGGCGCAGAGCTCTGCCAAAGAGCTATGATTATTATTGATTTCGTGCGAGAGAATCCAAAGCTTATTTCGCCGCAAGGTGACCAGCTTTGAAATAGTGATATGTCATTATCTTCACGCTTCGCTTGCGCCGTACTTACAAAAACCTCGACACAAAGAGCGCTAAAGCGCATTCACTGCGCACCTTGCGAACGTGATACAAAATGTCGTTACAGTGCTTTTCATCATGCATTTATTTCGTTCTTTTGCGAGTGCTTTCCCCACTGCGTGCTGCGTTGTGGTCATCACCACGACTGGTCAGCCTG
Organism: Rhipicephalus appendiculatus; assembly: GCA_030522465.1. NCBI lineage: Eukaryota > Metazoa > Arthropoda > Arachnida > Ixodida > Ixodidae > Rhipicephalus > Rhipicephalus appendiculatus. The sequence goes on from JALIZH010016648.1 coordinate 37,842, forward strand.
CACAGTGTGCCGGTAAATAGCTAGGTTGATGAGTTAGCATATATATATATGCGGGACTGCATCGGAGAGGGGGGGAGGCAAGGTATCCGGATGTCCTGGCTTCCCACCCTCTTAATTTCATATTATATAAGCTAGGTATGAGTGTTCCTACTCAGCTCTCGTTATCAGACTTCCAGTCCTGCATTCCCTCTGTATCCTGAGTTCGCCTCCGAATACAGTCCCTGTATTGCACATACAACGCATTAGAGGGAAAAAAAAAGTGACATGTTTTTGAAATGTAGAACTGTTACATCTAAGGAAATTTTCTGCAGACGAAATGCTAATGGTTACAACCATGTGAAGGAAGCTTTCGCTTTAACATCCCAAGCACGCACGAGCAGTTTATTAAGGATGAAGAAACACAGCATTTACTTTCACCAGCTTTCCGAGGCATTGTTTTGGCTTTTCTGAAATGCCAACAACGGAATTTTTTTTAGATATGTGTATAAAATTAGCGGTAAGATGCAGCTGTTATATACCTTCCTCTTGAGGCATAGTGGTAGACTACCATTCATGATTTGATAATGCTTGCCGAATGAGCCCCATCCCATCCTTATTCTTCTAGTTATTTCACTCTCATGGTTCGGCTCCGCGGTTACTACCTGTCCTAAGTAGACGTACTCCTTTACAACTTCCAGTGTCTCGCCACCTATCGCAAAGCGCTGTTCTCTGCCGAGATTGTTCCACATTACTTTAGTTTTATGCATATTAATTTTCAGACCTACTCTTCTACTTTCCTGGAGACTTACAAAAGAGGGTTCAACTTAAACTGAGGACGACGCAGCGAGCGATGGAAAGAAAAAATGATAGGTGTAACCTTAAGAGACAGGAAGAGAGCAAAGTGGGTCAGGGAACAAACGGGGGTTAAGGATATCATAGTTGAAATCAAGAAGAAGAAATGGATATGGGCCGGGCACGTTGCACGTCGGCAGGATAACCGCTGGTCATCAAGGGTAACTGACTGGATTCCAAGAGATGGCAAACGCGTGAGGGGGGAGACAGAAAATTAGGTGGGTTGATGAGATTAAGAAGTTTGCAGGTATAACGTGGCAGCAGAAAGCAAGGACCGGGTTGATTGGAGAAACATGGGAGAGGCATTTGCCCTGCAGTGGACGTAGACAGGCTGATGATGATGATGATGATGATGATGATATTAGCATTACGCCGAAGATAGATAGATAGATAGATAGATAGATAGATAGATAGATAGATAGATAGATAGATAGATAGATAGATAGATAGATAGATAGATAGATAGATAGATAGATAGATAGATAGATAGATAGATAGATAGATAGATAGATAGATAGATAGAAAGTGGGCGGGTGGGTGGGTCAGTAGGTAGGTAGGTAGGTAGGTAGGTAGGTAGGTAGGTAGGTAGGTCGGTAGTATGCGTGTAGTCATAGAATTCTAACCTTGCAAACTTGCCGTAATATCGCTGCCTTAGCCCGCCTGATTTTTCTAATTCAGAGTACTCACTTGGAGCAAAGACTCCTACCCTTTAGCGCGCATCGTCTCCGGCATGTTTGATACCTTCAGGAAGCTTGAGAGGGTGGAGTGGTCAGCTTTCTCCTAATGCTGCCGGCATTGCATGTTGTCATCGGTCAACGGTACATTCCACACGCGCTGCCCTGGCTATGAGCGACACTTTATCAGCCTTCTGATCATTTTTTGTGCGCTTTCATAAATGCCGGAGAACGTGGACTTGGTAATAGCAGCTGCAGCCACAGAATTAGTAACGTGCCATGCACGCGTAACGCGAAGGTCGTTACTCCGGTTACCATCGGCGGAATGTTCTCTTCGAGCAGTCTCCTTTACCTCTGGCTTATCATCTCAGCTGTTTCACTGAAGTAATATATAAATGCCTTCCCCTTTGTGTTCCTTAGCTTCATATGATCACTAGCAAAAAAAAAAAAATGCATTTTCGTTCGCATGCACACGGATAACACAGAGACGCACCCCTCCCCAACACGCACGCACGTACGCACACAAACACACACACACGCACGAATGCACACACACAAGCACAAATACGCGTGATCAGTATTACTCCCTCTGCGAAAACTTGTCTGCGCCATACTTACAAAGACTCAACATCACCAATATATCGCAGTGTTCGTATTTACTCAACACTGGCTTTCATGTTGGCGTTGGTTGCGACGGTGATATTAAAACTGTGCGATGTGTGAGGCGTAAGCTCTACTCATCTCTAGAATACAACTCTCTTTCTCTTTCTGTATCTGCGCGCGCGCGCGCACACACACACACACACACGAGCGAGCGCGCATCACACACAGGTATATATATATATATATATATATGAACCGCTGCTATTCGGCGCAGGAAGAAAAGCTGCAACAGGCGCAAAGCTCACAAAAACGATATCGCCCGAAGCGTTTTTTTATGAAAGGTCGCCTTCGAGGCTGCGCAAGCTCGCACTGTACTTCAGAGTTCTATACAGATGGCCACCGCGCTAAAGGCGTGCTTAAAGAAGAGAACGCCCTTTGTGACGTCATTAACATCTCCGTGGAGACAACGGCAGAGAGGCGACGATGGCATTTACCGCGCAGAAAAAATCGACTGCCGCTGTAGTCGGATTCGCACGTCATACCGATCGTGCATCCCATGAAAAGCTTCGATGTGCCAGGTGCGCTCCCATTATCAGCGTGCGCGCTTTATGGATGCATGCACGCACTTTGGAAGTTGCTAATGATTTCTTCTTTGTTTCTGGCTTTTGTTCATTGTGGTGGTAGCGTGACAAACGTAGACAGCAGAAAAGAGAACCGCACTGGACAGGCGCTAAACTTCAACTGGTTTTTTAATCACAGAAAACACATGCCTTAAAGCTTACACACAAACCAACAACGGTAATCACCAAGCCTGATAACACAAGAAACTACTACATGTTCTACTAACAGATCAGAAGAGAAGAACACACACCAACAGGGTGATGTGTCATTTTGCAATCACTCTTGCAGCACGCCATGCACGCCTATCCGTTTTCCAACAACTGTATTTTATTTTCTAGTAGTGCCACTGAAGACTGGCTGACACATGAATTTCCATGTTTCATGATCTGGTATGCTTCCACCACCTCCCGTGCCCACTGGTTTTTATCATGAAAGATCAGTGACTTTTCACCAAAGACCGGTGTGCAACCGCAGTTGTTGCATTGCATTGTCAAATGGGAACAAGTTGCGCTTTCAGTTATCTGTGATGCTCACAGATCTGAATCTTATGTTGCGGCACTTCCCACTTTTCCCTACGTATACCTTCCCACAATCGGTGGGCTAGCGGTATTCCACTCCGCACTCACACGGCAGAAATTTCAATTTGTGCCGCATTACATGCGGTTCGCTCGGAAGGATTGTCACGTCTGTTTCTTAAAACTGCATCAAAGATTATTTTTACAGTTGTCGACGCGACCTTAAGGAGACGTCAGCCTTGTAATTACTGGCGACCTAGATCAGACGGTGAGACAGCGCATAAGGGATGGCTGCCACTTGCTTGATGTTGACCTTGTCAATAGCTTCCCCCGCCCTCTCCTAGCTTAAGACATGAAACGTTTTCGCATGAGAGCTCAATTACTGAATGGTAATAGCCCACTTCTTTCAGTATTTTGATTTACGATATCCCAATCGCTTGCAAGGAGTAAATGCAGGATTTGGATAGAGCAGATCGCAAACATAAAGTGGCTATGCCGATCTTGAAAAGCTTTGAGTGACTGGATCTGAAGCCCCGGATAGGTTTCTTTGATCTCGGGCGATATTGCCACCAAACACGGGCGCTAGAAAAGTCGATCCTGAGATCTAAGAACTGCAGCTTTCGCAGCTTCTACCATGAAATGCAGTCCCATGCCAAGGTCTTTAAAACCTTTTAGGGTGACTACCGTCTTCCTATTGACATTTTCATTCTTTAAATAGATTAGAAAATCATCGGCGTACGGAAACATTTTTTTTTTCAACGAACCCCCCTCAGATTCCCGTCTATAGTTGTGTGTACTTTCGCGAATAAAATGTCGCTCACGATGGGTTCCACCCTCCACCCCACGCAAACGCCGGACCGTTGTACAAATACAGTGTCGTTCCACGCGATGAAAGTAAATGAAAGATATATGGACAAAAGCTCTAAGAAGCTCCCTACGGGAATGGCACTCCTACATCTATACTACAATTCGTCATTGTGTTCACAAATACATTCCTTTACAGAGTCCAACAGCTTTTCTTGGGGCATGGAATAATGAAGCTCCTTTACATCAATGCTGAACGCTTTACACCCGCGTCGACTGTCTTCTTTGAAAAAGTCGGCGAGTCCTGAGGAGCTCTTCAACAGCAGTGGGTCTTCTGTATCGACGGAATCTAAATGCTTCTGCATATTCTCCGAAACCACACTGATCCACGTGTTACGTTCTGAAACAATGGCTCTAAAGTGTACATCCAACTTATGCGTTTTTGTCGTGAAAAAAAAAAAAAAAAGGCCCCAACAAAGCTCCTTCGTTTTTTTACCTCGCTGGCGAACTAGTCCAAGCTGAGGCTTTTCAAGAAATCTGCTGCCTGTCGCTTAACCTTCTGGGAAACTTTCGAAACATGTTTGAAGTTTTTTTTTTCTATGGCAAAACAACCCTGATGCAAAAAACTGTTTCTTATCCATTACCGCTGTAGACTTTTACGGGATCCAAATACTCGGTTCTTTTATACAAGCAAATGTCTTATGTCGGTGTCCGCCGAGAATTCACAGGCATTTCTGTCACGGAAATGACGTCAGAAAAGCGGCATGACTGTAGGTCTCACCAAAAATTCCCAGAAGAAAATATTTCCCCTAGACCCCTTCGGGAGCTTGACCTTCCAGTCCGAAGCCCACAAAAACGCTATGTGGGTGCTCTAAGATCAACACTATCGACACGAGTATACTTTCTCTATTCTCTTAATAGGCATCATGCCGCGACCATGGAACGGTGAGGTCAACTACTTCAACGTCACACTGACGAGTACCGACTGTTTGCGATTCGATTGCTTCTTAGCAAACCGTAAAATGGACGTCTCCTCGTTGACTGCCTGATCGTGATTCCTTCTCTGAAAGCGTTAATGCAGCTTCGCCGCGTGGATTTTTCTATTGCATAGTATTAGCCTTTGACGTCTGGTTGACTCCGAAGTGGAGTTTAGAGATGGAGAAGCACTGTTTACAAGCCGCCTACGGTCTCGCTTGCAATTATGCAAATAACGATGCTTCAACGTCAAGCGCCACTGTAACGTAGCGGCATCGGCTGGCCATTGAGCGATTGATTGATCGAATGATCGATCGATCGAATAAAACATTATTACGCTGGAAGAAGGCAACCGATGTGGATGTTGTTTATGCTACTTAGAGGATGTCGGCGGTGATCCCTTGGAATACCGCTGCCTCCAATGCGTGTGAGATGATCCGGCGTTGTTGTGTTGCGTTGTAGGACGTGCTGGCGTCATCGCGACATACGACGGGGCAGTTTCGCAACCGGCTATTCACAACGATGTTGCGAAAGCCCAACGAGTCTACTGTGTGTGAAGTGTCAGCGCATTGTGGACATGTCCACGCCACGTGCATGAGGTTGGCTGACCGGACTAACGTCTGCAGTGCGATTACACGATTGTCACGGAAGAGAACGCGTCGAACCAAGCAAGGGGCATGCAAGCGGAAAGCGCAATGCGGCCACACTATACGAGCTATGCCTGGTGCATGTGGGATGCCGTGCGAGTTGCAAGTTATCGGGCTGCCACAAACACTTCCGAGACAGTAGCGTAGCCAGAAATTTTTTCCGGGGGGGGGGGGGGGGGGGGTTCAACCATACTTTATGTATGTTCGTGCGTGCGTTTGTATGTGTGCGTGCATATATACGCAAGCAAAACTGAAAAATTTCGGGGGGGGGGGGTTGGAACCCCCCACCCCCCCTTGGCTACGCCACTGTTCCGAGAAATAACAAATTGTTCGTACTATCAGCGAAGCCCCTCGCCAACAAGACTCCGTATGCCAAACGAAGCTGCAAGACTGCCGGCGGCTCGTAAATAGTTTGCCTCTGCGGCAGAATCGCGTCTTTGCTAAGTGGCTTACGGACAACCCCTTTGTACGTGGTTCGCGAAAGCCCGTGGCTTCAGACTTTACTACCCATTGAGTACAGCTGTTACGTCAATTACTGAAGCTACCGCAAGGGTTCGCTAAACTTAAAGAGTTCCTGGTCATTATTAGAACGGCAATGGGAACGTAATCAGCGCAATAAAGTTGGCTGACGGAGCCTTGATTAGTGAAATGTCTCTTGCTACTTGATCTCAAGCCGATCGTGTAAACCTACGTTTGTAAATTTTTCGTAATGCACAACGGCTAGCGTATTACAGACCTATCCCAGTGGCATTAAAGCAGGTGTTTGATGCAAAGAGAAAGCTTTAAGTTATGATCTAATATTTTATAGAATCATGGCCTGTTTTCCTTTTTCAAATTTCCTACCTTGACGTGCCACTGTAAAAAGTTGTTTAAAGCTAAAAATAAAAATAATAAGAGAGGTGTCGAGAGCCTTCGCAAGCAGACACATGGGATAAAGATGAATCCCAGTAGGGAGCCTGATGACCGGCCGTTTTAGGGTGGAGACATCTTGAAAAAGTGCCTTCAAGAAACTCAGCCAAAACCAGCGGGTAATAGGGCACGCTGTTGCGAGCTTCCACCAAATCTAGCATAGTTTTCTGTGCGCCGCCATTTTGGTCCCAACCGCCGCTCCCCTGAGCTCTTGCGACGTAACGCTGAGCGACGCTGACGCGAGCTCACGCAAGGGAGGCAACAGCTCACGACCAGCGAGCGCGTCTCCGTGTGGAAGGGCGGACGCGTCCCGTATGTAGGCTGCCCACTCGCAATGCGTGAACGCAGCAACGACAACTTCGGTTATCTATGCATTCGCGAACACTGTGAAACACATATAACATATCCTGCAGCCAAAAACAGTGAACGAAATGCGCAGTACTCACCGAGCAAATACGAGACGCACTGGTGGGCTCCCAGCCGTCTCTATTTATTTGAGCGAGCCAGAGTAGCCGTCGGCCCGGGCTCGCTGGAAGCGGAACATTCGCAAGCCCTTTCTGTTGTGGTTAGTGCACAGCGGTACGCAGCAATCAGGCATTCTCAGGCTTCGCCGGCAGCGTTTAACACGCTATGGCTACGTTCGGCGCCGCATTGTCGATGATTAAACGGAACCGGGCGTAGACGAAGTGCGGGCACCAAGATGGCACGATAGCGCGGCGCCGCTGTCTGGCAACATTGTGTTTTGGCGGGCGGCGGTGCGTTGGCGGCATGTAGTGGGTCAAAGGCTGACATCACCCTAAAACGGCCGGTCATGTAGGCTCCCTAAATCCCAGCGAGTCACACTGACCATTACGTAGCGATATTTTGCAGAAACTAAAGAAAATAAAAATTGGGGGGACCCTTAATCTTCGCCTTTAAGAGTTGAACGCGATGGCGATATCCTCTCCCTAGTGCGTACTTCAACCACTCAGTGCATACTTTTTATTGTATGATGTTACTCGATAAATTTAAATCGTAGATTACTACAATGTAATCGATAAAGTTGAAAGTGGCTTGTGTCAGTGAAGCTTTCGCATATGGCTGCAGTCTGTGTAACTAATAGCATGCTTTAAACCATGAGCAATTATGCGCGTTAAATGTTTTCGAACTTGCTATGCACCCACTATACGGGGTCTTAAGGGAATACGCGCAGTAACGTCTGTGCCTTTTGTAATGGGTGGCCGGCTTTAAACCACGAAGTCGTTATGCTAATCACATGTTCTGACGTCCGATGGCAATGTACGCTTGTACCACGCAATATTGCTGCGATATTACATGTGGTATTGTGAAGCCTGTATACAGGACGCGTGCATTTCCAAGCAGAGGAAGTTATTTGCACTGTATTTCCGAGCAGACGCGTGGCTGTGTGGTAGAACACGTGCTCGGCACGCAAACGACGTGGGTTCGATCCTCATTCGGACCCGGAAATTTTTATTATTTATTTGCATCTTTCTCGATTTTTCGGTCGCGGACATGATGATGATTTTTCGCTCACAACCTATGACGCCGACGCCGACGCCGAAATTTCTGCGAAACGAGCGTTTTAACGCTATCGCGTTAATATAGGCGTTTGAATTTTGGGAACATTTTTACTTTACGCCCCCCCGCGCTCCCTCCCAACTTTCAAACTTCTTCCTTTTCCTCAGTTTAACATCCCTGCCTTTTCTTTCTCTCCTGTTTTCCATTTTTGATAAGATACTTCACACTTCTATCAGTCGTCTCTGATAAATGTGGTTATGCGCAATGAGAATTATTCACATCCCTTGCAGTGAAAGTTTTATTTCTCTTAATTGACAAGTTCAGTACTTTTCGTCACCAGTGTCTTGGTCAGCACCATTACCAGTATTTTAGCGTATAGAAGAATGGCAGGTAAACGAATGATGCGCCAATCAAAGGAGTCAGCTATGATGATGGTAAGGTTGCCCTCACCACCTCTTCCGTCGAAGCCTCCACTCTTCCGTAGAGGGAGGGAAAGGCGGGGGGGGGGGGAGGGACTAAAGCGAACCGTGAACTTTGGCATGTCGAATCACCGCCTGCATTATCATCTGGAAGTGCGCGCTGCTAGTATTGACCACGGCGCTTAACAATGACCACGTAACAATAATGTTCCCCTAAATAAACTTTCGAATTTACATTTAAAAAGTTCCAAGAAAAGATCTTTATGTATAGGAGAGCTTTCAACCCAGGCACTGTTGCACCCCTCTCCACCAAATAAGGAAGGGCTACGCCTCTGCCTCAAGCTGAAGCCTTCGGATTCAGCTTCAGGCAGAGTTCATGATGAATGATAAATATGTTAGTGGAAAAGAAAGAAATGCGTACAGATCACTGCTGACTTAGACAGCCGGAAGCCCTTGGGGGCCGGTGGCTGCCGTATGCACGGTATACAGCCACCATTTGGTACGGCCGCGTTGGAGCTTGCACTGAATCCTCACGACCAGGCGGAAAGGAACCGGGAGCGGAAGTGCGAGAACCACGCGAACTCAAACTGCAACTGTCAGTGACAAGTTGAAAGAGCACAGCTACAAGGCTAATTTCATATTTATTTCTTCTTGCACGCTCCGGATGCTCCGGTTGTTGTCGGCGACTTCACTTCGATGTCGTCGAGTTTCACCTTTCCTTTCTGCTCGGCGAAAGTTTCTGAATTCTGGAGATTTTGGGCCTATGCTTTCTGCCGTTCTACATGACAGAGCTTAACGTAATATTATCTATAAATAATTTTAGAGTCTTTGCGGTAGCCAAGTGACAATAACATTGTTATCCTGCCCACGAGGGACCGAGAAATTATGTCATAACCACAGCAGCTGCGTTCCCAAATAGGTGGAATGAAATAACGCGTATTTACTGTTATTTAGTTGTGCTTTAAATGACGCTTATTTGCGTAGTTAGCACTACTTTAAATAACCCATACTATTGATATTATTTCGGAGCTCTTTTCACGGCGTTCCGCGTCAAAACTTTTTAGTTAAATTATCTGGCTCTACCATTTCGCCTCCATCTAAATGCGACCTCCGCGGCCGTGATCGAACCCGCGACCTTCGTGTCAGCAGCCAAGCACCCCAGTGTTCTCGAAAGTTGGAGTATCGCAATTTGCCTCCACCGTTCCCAGAGTTAACATAATTCTCGGTCAACAGTCCCGTTTACAACCGACGGTATCTAAAACTACATCTTGCGATGGGAATAGTTAAATGAAATGCATTACGCCTTGGCGTTGGTGCCTTGCGCTTTCGTCCATCAGACGCTTGCGGCCGTACCACTTCCAGTGCAAGAAACACTTGCGAGTTTATTGTGCCATGTAACGCTAATATATTAGTGTTATGTCATTAATCGGGGTTAGCTGTCATCTACTGTGCGTGGTCCTTACATTAACTCGGACAACTGACGCAGACGTATAGATACTTTCACTCAGTGGTTGGTGAAGATGTCGCGGGCTAAGGGTATTATAAAGGAAGCCTTACACGGAACTGTCCCTGCTATGATCCCTTATTCCTTATTCCCTGATGAGATCGACAGCATAAGTGAATGAATGAAGAAATAAATACCGGCGAGTTGAGATCTCGCAAACATGCACTATATATATATATATATATATATATATATATATATATATATATATATATATATATATATATATATATATATATATATATATATGTATATATATATATATATATATATATATGCGTGTGTGTGTGTGTGTGTGTCTGTGATATAGACAAAGCGTAGGGCATACTTCAGAAACTATACTGAATTTTGTTGCTGTTTTCAATTGGGGAGGAGTGGGGGGGGCACGGGCCCGGTGGTCCACTTCCTGGCTACGTCACTGTACTGCAGTGACGAAGCCGACCAAGCGCAAACCTCACGGTCTGCACCGGGGTTGTCGTGTGCAGTCTCAGTGTTTGCTATCCTGATTATCTAATTCGCGCAGCGTTCGCAAACAACGCAAGAGAGACCCGTATAAGCTGCTTGGAGGAATGCACCGCACGCACTGTCACTATTTACGCATCCACTGGGATTTCCCAGCGTCGACAACGGGAAGGACGCACGACGAGAAGTTTGTTTTGTAGCGTCAACGGTAAGGGCGGGTGGTGTTCGTTACTACAAGTTTGTAATACCGGTGTCAAACGGGCACTTTTAATAGCTGTCAGGGCCGATCCAGGTCGATCTTCTTGCTCGCGATAACAAGTTGGTTGCTGCTGCACGGTACAGCCTAATCCGGATCGAGTTTGGCACTGACGTCAGTCAAAATTGCGATCACAGAGCCACACATCGCGTTGCGCAGATCGCGGTCGTCTTGATCCCGATCGAGACTGATCGCGATGACCGTGGAGCAGCAGGTGATCCCGGTTGAGCCCAATCTGGATTAGCCCTGATTGCAATCAAAAGTGCCCGTCTGACAGCATAACTTGTACGTGCACTCTTTAATGTTGCCATGTTATCCGAACACCGGATTGTGTTTACCGTGTTACTAGAACGCATGTTTTAGCCAACCTTTAGCTGGCCATAGGTAAATGTTACCTATGAGCAGCAAAAACTTGGCTAAAACGTAAACGTATACGCCTGCGGCTACTACTGAATAATGATGATAACTACATTTATAATGTATTTAAATCAGATAAGATCTAATCACAGCAGCGACAAAGTTTAGATAGAGGGTTTTAGAGTGCACCACATTGTCCACCATGGTGGAGCAGTGGTTATGGTGCTTGGCTGCTGACCCGAAGGTCGCGGGTTCAATTTACGGCCGCGGCGGTCGCATTTAGATAGAGGCGAAATGGTAGAGGCCTGTGTACTGTGCGATGCCAGTGCTCGTTAAAGAACACCGGATGGTCAAAATAAGGGCAACCTGTTTCAAACAACGTCTGCGCAAAGTGCACATCGCGAGTAGTCACGAACGACGTGAATTCGCGGGATAAAGCCGTAAAGAAAAAAAACCGGCAGATCCCACGCAGTGTGGGAATCGATGTGATGCGAAGCAGCCAGCAAGGACCAAATCATGCTGTACATAATATGCATGTAATTATTTACATGTTAGGACCTGTAATTTGTGTTAGTCATACAGTCACGTCACGCAATACAAATTTTGGTGTATATCAAGCTAGCGAACTGGACGCAAGCGCACCATGAGCGTGGCATGTAAATGGCATTGTAGATGACATGCATGCCATGATTTTCATGTTACAACCTGCCACTTATGTTCGCTTAATTTTTTACCTCGAATCGCAACGAGACGCGAGACCAATCTGCCTCCGTTTCGCATGCGTTCGTATTCTCGCGCTCTGCGCATCGTGCAGACGCCATCCACGTTCCAGCGTTTACATTGACGGACACCCTGTCAATTCCAAAGTGTGTTCCTCGAACGCCTGCGCCAACTGAGACGGGGTCGGTCAGAATGGAACGTGATGCGCGCGTCTCCCTCCTTGCATGATTAGAGACGCTGGTCACAGTGACGATACGCAAGCAAAGCGCGAGCGCTGTAAAGTCCAACGCGACCAGCGTCCGTTTGCGCGCCCCGGCGCCCATCTGGCACTTTACCAGGGCACGGCTGGAGGGACGGACGGGCGGGCGGACGTCGGACGTGAACATGAGACATTAAAGGCTTTCACCTTAAAATTTGTATGTAAAGCTGGCGAAACGGCCACAAGGGTGTCATGAGCGTGGCATGCAAGTCATGTTGCACATGACATGTCATGATTTGCATATTGCCACTTGTCATTTATCCTCGTCATACAATCACGTCACTGAACAGCAAATTTGGTGTATATCAAGCTAGCGAAATGGCCACGGGAGTACCATGAGTGTGGCATGCAAGTCATGTTGCACATTACATATCATGGTTTCCATATTACCACTTGTCATTTATGCTCGTCATACAGTTACGTCCCTCAATACGAAGTTTGTTGTATATCATGCTAGCGAAACGGCCACGAGTGTGTCATGAACGTGGCATGCAAGTCATGTTGCACATGACATGTCATGACTTCGGTATTACCACTTGGCATTTATGTTCGTCATACAGTAACGTCACGCCATACCAAATTTGGTGTATATCAAGCTTGCGAAACGGCCGTCAGCGCGCCATGAGCGTGGCATGTAAATCATGTTGTATATGACATGCAGGTCATGATTTGCATATTACCACCTGTCATTTATGCTCGTCGTACAGTCACGTCCCTCAATACCAAACTTGGTGTATTTCAAGCTAGCGAAACGGCCACGAGAGTGTCATGAGCGTGGCATGCAAGTCATGTTGCACATGACATGTCATGATTTTCATATTACCACTTGGCATTTATGTTCGTCATACAGTCACGTCACGAAATAACAAATTTGGTGTATATCAAGCAAGCGAAACGGCCGTCAGCGCGCCATGAGCGTGGCATGTAAATCATGTACATGACATGCACGTCATTATCTGCATATTACCACCTGTCATTTATGTTCGTCATACAGTCACGTCACTCAATCCCAAATTTGGTGTCTATCAAGCTAACGAAACGGCCGCGAGCCGCCCATGAGCGTGGCATGTAAATCATACTTTTCATGACAAGTTAGTCATGATTTTCATGATATGACCAGCCATTTATGTTCTTCATACAGTCATGTTATGGCATACCAAATTTGGTATAAATCCCATTAACGATACGGCCAGGAGAGCACAAAGTCGTAGGCGGCTAGATAGATAGATAGATAGATAGATAGATAGATAGATACGCTCAAAGTCGCCGAAGTTCGCTAAGAAATGCTTCGCATTTAAAAAAAAATACACGCATCTCCACGAAGTGAATCATGACGAGTGGGAGAAGCTGTGGGTATCGTATGGGTGAGTAACCATACGTTGCCCGAGCGTTGTCCCATATAATGCAATTCGGGTGACATAAGGTGACATAAAGTGTCATGATGTCTACGTTGAAGTCGGCGACTAGTACAAAGGGTCTGTGCTTGTAGATGTTTTACATTGTTTGTCACAATTATGATTGTTGTTCGTCTATTGTACACCTTTGTTTTGATTCACATGCACACATATGTTTCGACTATAGCAACCGTTTTCTAGATACCATGACAGCGGACAGTGATAGTCGACGACAAAGATAGGTCCTAAGGTCCATAATGTGTACGTTGAAGTCGCCGACTAGTAAAAGGGTTTGCGCTTCTAAGTGTTCTATATTAAATGCGAAGCATTTCTTAGCGAACTTCGGCGACTTTGAGCGTATCTATCTATCTATCTATCTATCTAGCCGCCTACGACTTTGTGCTCTCCTGGCCGTATCGTTAATGGGATTTATACCAAATTTGGTATGGCATAACATGACTGTATGACGAACATAAATGGCTGGTCATATCATGAAAATCATGAATAACTTTTCATGAAAAGTATGATTTACATGCCACGCTCATGGCGCGCTCGCGGCCGTTTCGTTAGCTTGATATACACCAAATTTGGGATTGAGTGACGTGACTGTATGACGAACATAAATGACAGGTGGTAATATGCAAATAATGACGTGCATGTCATGTACAACATGATTTACATGCCACGCTCATGGCGCGCTGACGGCCGTTTCGCTAGCTTGATATACACCAAATTTGGTATTGCGTGACGTGACTGTATGACGAACATAAATGCCAAGTGGTAATATGGAAATCATGACATGTCATGTGCAACATGACTTGCATGCCACGCTCATGACACTCTCGTGGCCGTTTCGCTAGCTTGATATACACCAAGTTTGGTATTGAGGTACGTGACTGTATGACTAGCATAAATGACAGGTGGTATAATATGAAAATCATGACCTGCATGTCATATACAACATGATTTACATGCCACGCTCATGGCGCGCTGACAGCCGTTTCGCTAGCTTGATATACACCAAATTAGGTATTGACTGACGTGACTGTATGACGAACATAATTGCCAAGTGGTAATACGGAAATCGTGACATATCATGCGCAACATGACTTGCATGGCACGCTCATGACACTCTCGTGACCGTTTCGCTAGCTTGATATGCAACAAACTTCGTATTTAGGGACGTGACTGTATCACGGGCATAAATGACGTTTTAATATGGAAACCATGACATGTCATGCGCAACATGACTTGCATGCCACACTCATGGTATTCCCGTGGTCGTTTCGCTAGCTTGATATACACCAAATATGGTATTCAGCGACGTGATTGTATGACAAGGATAAATGACAAGTGGTAATATGCAAATCATGACATGTCATGTGCAACATGACTTGCATGCCACGCTCATGACACTCTTGTGGCCGTTTCGCCAGCTTGATATACACCAAATTTTAAGGTGAAAGCCTTTAATGTCTCATGCTCGCGTCCGCCCATCCGTCCATCCGTCCCTCCAGCCGTGCCCTGGCACAGTGCCAGGTGGGCGCCGGGGCGCGCAAACGGACGCCGGTCGCGTTGGACTTTACAGCGCTCGCGCTTTGCTTGCGTAACATCGCATTGCCCAGCGTCTCTAATCATGCAAGGAGGGAGACGCGCGCATCACGTTTCATTCTGACCGACCTCGTCTCAGTGGGCACAGGCGTTCGAGGAACACACTTTGGAATTGACAAATTGTCCGTCAATTTAAACGCTGGAACGCGGATGGCGTCTGCACGATGCGCAGAGCGCGAGAATACGAACGCATGCGAAATAGAGGCAGATTGGTCTCGCGTCTCGCTGTGATTTGAGGTAAAAAATTAAGCGAACATAAGTGGCAGGTGGTAACATGTAAATCTTGGCATGCATGTCATCTACAATGCCACTTACATGCCACGCTCGTGGTGCGCTTGCGTCCAATTCGCAAGATTGATATACACCAAAATTTGTATTTCGCGACGTGACTGTTTGACGAACACAAATGACAGGTCCTCTCATGTAAATAATGACCTGCATATTATGTACAGCATGATTTTCTCCTTGCTGGCTGCTTCGCATCACATCGATTCCCCACGGTGCGTGGGATCTGCCGGTTTTTTTGTTCTGTCAAAATTATGATTCATATTAGTCTGTTGTTAAACCGTCTTTTGTCTCTCACATCCACGAATCTCCCCGTGACGGACACCGCGGACGTGGACGGACAAGCCTCGGCCCTAAGGTGCTTCGCCCCTAAAAAACGTATCTGTCGAGTAGTTTACGTTCCGTGAATGCAGGTCTACGTTCGGGAAATGCGCGCACGCACAGACTGGCCTGCGCGGAACGCGCAGCTCAGTCACAGCGAAAGCTGGAAGAGCGGCCTTTCTAGAGCCTTTTTTAAACACTCTTGGGGCAATTACTACAAGCAAACTTGCGTGGTACCCAACACGCCATAAATCATCATAACTTTTGTGTAGTGGGGGAGGCGTTCACTGTGCCATTATTCGTCATTCTTCGGAAAAGCACGGTACCCGCTACACACCTTTAACGCATTATGTGCACTTTGTGCATGCTGTGGCTGACGACGATGAAGAATTATGCCTGAGGCTTTTGTAATGGGTTCGAGCATTAAACGACCCACTCGTTACGCAATTCGCATTGTGTAACGCCTGGTCGTTACTTTACTGTTCTAAAACGCTTTATTACACATGTTAACGCGATTCCTTACCCAACATCAATCCTGCATATAGGGTCAGTTTGCAACGCAGTTTCAAGCACCGGCGTAGCTCAGTGGAAGAGTACTGGGCTGCCACGCAGAGGGCCCGGGGTCGATTCCCATTCTGTCCCAGGTACTTTTTATTTATTTAGTTTTTTTCTTATTCCGCGCGATAGTGGTTACGGACACCGGCGGCGGCGGACAACTATGGCGCAAAAACGGCCCTTGTTGTGATCTCATAACAGCTTTCGCTGTAAAAAAAGTAAGCAGCAAAAGCACAAATTCTAGAAGTGACCACGCGGTCATCATATGACCTGAATATTTAAATGACGCTCGGCTTGAGCCGAAAGCAAAATAGTTGGTATTCGGTGACCTCTCAATACGTGCTTGAAGTTGTACTGCAAAAGCCTGGTGCAGAGAGAAAGAGAGAGAGAGAGGGGAAAAAAAAGAACACCAGAGATGAAAGCAAAGGGTGGTTAACCAGTTCAACTACTTCATTGTACCCATGGTCCAAGGAGCCGTTTCGGATTAAAGTTTTCTGGCCTTTTCCCGTATGTGTGTGTGTTCTTTTACCTTATTTTTATTTTATCTGTCCATCTGTACTCATTCCGACCACTATTTGCATACAATTGTGCAGGGTAAGAAACCGTTTATTTTTACCTGATTAGCTTCCATGAATTTCATTTTCATCCCCATCTCTCCCTCTCACTCACCATATGTTTGCCGATTCCTCGCGATTATGCGTACTGCATCGCGATTATGTGTGGTCAGTTTCCCCATAAGCGCGAAGCAATGAACGTGATAGCAACAAAGCGGGAGGTTATACAAAGTACGCGGCCGCTGCAGCGAGCGAAGTAGCCTTCATGCTGTCTACGGCTTCAACGCAAATTTTGCGATGTGAGCACAATGCGTGCAAAGCTATGAGCTCTCATTTTATCCCCTCTAAAGATATGGGATACAGCGGGTGCGATTGCGGGCGACTACGCCGGGTATACAAAACTATGCATTTTCTGCTGCATCTATGCAGCACCCTTTCTGGCTCCTATATCCATGTGCCTTTGGCGCGGCGGTAACGGCGGGCTCATTTCATCGCTGCTTGAGAGGTGTTCATCAGCAGAGGACGCGCGCTTTCACTTGCACACATAATATACGATGCACGCGGTCACGTTATCAATTTGAACTTTATACAGAACATGACGGCGACGGCAAAAATACTCTTGGAGTGCCCATAGAATTGCTATCGTAATAATAAAAAGTACATACGGATGTTTTTAATTTTCAAGACTTGGGACACCTCTTTGACGGTAATTCAGTCCAACGCTGATTGCATGCACTTATAGGTAGATAGTACGTAAAAGAATTCCCGCAAAGGACGCAGTCGTGAATCGAGTAGTGTACAGCCGGCCGCCAGCCTATGTATACCTTCTCCTGCTGGCATATTTATTTATTTATTTATTCATTTATTTATTTGTTTAGTTATTCAATCATTTAGTTATTTACAGAATACCTGCTTTGCCCCTAAAGCATTATCTTAGGGGAGACAGTTTTAGTGCTATGTGCGTTATATGTTTTACCCTAACGAGCAACAAAAATATATAAAACAAGGTTAACATCAAGTTAAACAAGGTGAAAATTCAAGTGAAAGTTTCTGAGTGAAAGAAAATACTTAAAAACGGCTGACATACTTTTAAGTTTGTGACTCGATTGTGTCGACAGATGGGTGCTGTAAAAAAGAAAAAAAACGAAATCCTGCGGCGAAAGGAAATACGAAGTTTTCTTGCGATGCTTTCAGGATTATTATTATCCTGCTTCCCAATACCCGCTGGAACCTGCACTGACCTTTTCCGCATTCTGCTGTGCGTCGACAGATATCATTTTACGACGAGCACCTGTAAGCATTTCGTGGTGTCAGTGACGCTTTGATGGTTTCGAATTTCGCATCAGCAAATCCTTCCACTTCCTATCGCTGGAGACACTCCTCCTTGAACGTCGAAGGACCCGAGACAGACTGAAGGATTTCTTCCGAGATAGACCGTGTCGAAAGGGTTATTTCGTAATACGAAGCTTCTGTGCGGCAGTACGGCTTCAATTTCGAGTACTCGGCAGACTGCCATCCCAGAGCTCCTTTTAAAGCTTCCGCATGTCTGCGATCCCGCACTACTCTCTTACGTCCCATAGCAGAGTTTTGGAGCATGTTCCGTTTTTTTGTTTCATTTCTTTTTCCGTTGTCTCGCGTTACTTGTGATACTCTTTTGTAAAAAGAGAGAGAAAAAAAGGATTGCAATACATAACACAAGAACTTATTCGCTGCATGTGCCGAAGGTGTTGTGTACAGGATATCGCTGTCGTGTGGCAGAACGTACGTCGGGCAGACGGAAAGATGCCTAAACAACCG